>PVKS010014608.1:0-47963 GCA_004027875.1 Aplodontia rufa | reverse complement strand
ACAGAAGGAGCAGCTGTCACTAAGGCACAGGAGCGTCAAAGTGACTCTCTCCCCAGCAGGGGGAAAGGGAGACGGCAGCAGAAGGGAGGTCACGTGCCATTTGTACAGAGTTGGTGTTTGTACAGGGGCCAGACAGAGAACAGTTTGAACCTTGTCGGAGCCATCAGGCATTTCAGAGGGGACTATTGGAAGGATACTGCTGATGGCCAAGTGCAGCCTGGAGGCTCTGGCTCAATGCATATACAAGAGATATTTACTAAAGAGCAGGCTACCGGAAAACGTGTGCGCTCCTAGGGGTAACGTCAGTGACCTTCAAGCCACTGGCTCCTGTCTTCTCAGACAGAGAATGGCCAGTCTCTGAACACGGATGCTCTCCCTCCCCTACAAACCATGGTAAGCCACATACAGGTTAAGTCCGATTATCAGCTATCCGTGCCATAACCTTCTTCAATTTACCCGCATCTCACATCAGTCCTCATTTGCAAGAGTCTTGCAGCTGTTGCTGAATATATATACATGTACACACACACACACACACACACACACACACACAGTCTGGATGATTCGCAGTGAAGCATAATTTACACCTTCTATAGCTTTTCAGAGAAATGATTTCCCCAAGACTAATAATAAAGCACACCAGCTATGCAGAGTAACAAAACACCCCGAGGACCCCTGGCAAGTGATTCGGAAGCCCTCCAGAATGGCCCTGCTGGAGACTGCTCCCTGGAGTGAGATGTTGGGCAGAGAGAAAAGCCCGCATCTGGTATTGCACCGCACAGGGTTTCAGACGGGCCCCATAGAGCCCAAGGGATCCCTAGAGGGAGTGGTACAGGGCCCATGCCGCAGTCCCCTGGGGTGGAAAATGGCAGAGAACAGGAAAATCAGTTGCTGCTGGCAGCACCAGTAAACCCCAGCACAGCAAAATCAAGGAATTCAGACATGCCGGCTCCCCTCTCGCATCCTGCTTCAGCTGCACCGGCTTCTTGGGCCACCACCGCTGGTCCTACAGTCCCCACGGCAAGCCTGGCAATGCCCTAACCAAGCCCCATTCCCATATCTTCCCCGCTGGCAAGGCTCCACACAGCCTGGAGAATGCCCAGGAAGACTCCACCCAGAGGAAGCCCCCTGCACAGAGAAACCAAGTTTCACTTTTAACCTATTTCATCCGGCACGATTCTAAATTTATCAGGATCTCTGAAGTCCCTACCCAGCAAAGGGCTCCTGGGAGACACGCATGAACCTGGCTCAGCTCTCTCCAAGTGAGCATTCACATGTCCCAGCTGACTGTCCTTCCAACCCCACACTCCCAATCAGCGTGCACTGCTAATCTGGCCAGAGAGGCAAGCAGGCCTTTGAGGTTCATACTCCTCCCACTTCTCTGTGTGTGAAAACAAAAATCATTTTATTTTAATTTACTTATCTATTTATTTATTTTTGGTCCAGGGATTGAACCGAGGGGTGCCTAACCAATGAACCCCCCTTTCTTTCTTTCTTTTTTTTTTTTTTTTTTTTTTTTTGGAGACAGGGTCTCACTAACTTGCTAAGGCTGGCCTTGAACTTATGGTCGTCCTTCCTCAGCCTCCTGAGTCACTGGGATAACAGCCACATCCCACCAGGCCCAGTTGGCCACTTCCTTCCAAAGTAAGGTGCCAGAAACCGGGAGACCGCCTCTGCTTTCTTTCCTGGGCAGAGTGTCAAGAGTTCACAGTGAAGACTTCTCTGTTCCCAGGTTAACAAACAGAACGGGAGAAAAAGTACAAGCAGGGAGCCCTGCTAACACCATCGTGAAGTCGGAAGAGCGTCAGAGATTGCAGGGAGATGCTGAAAGAAGGAATCAACACCACCTTTGGCACGTCACAACTTGACTATACCCACGGGTTTTATGGTCCCAGGGACAAGAGAGCAGTAACCCAACCACATGCAGAGACACATTTCAGGACTCCTGAAAGAACCTGCTGCAGGGAAAAAAAAAATCTATGTTTACTGGCGGGTTTATCTGTTGACTGCTCCAAGATAAGGCTCCCTTTAATTACTGACCTATTGTTAAGATTCTAATCTTGGTCACATTTTATCACACCCACAGGCTCTGGATGAGAGGAGACTGCAAAGAAGAATTCAGGTTTACATTTGTAGTCCAAATACACGTTGACAGACTGAAAGATGCACAGAAGGCCATGACTTCCTCAGACAAACTTATTTTCAATGATGATGCCACAATCAGACAAAACAGGAGTTAGAGCAGGGCGTGGTGGTCCACCCCTTCAATCCCAGCTACTCAGGGGCTGAAGCAGGAGGATTGCACGTTTGAGACCAGCCCGGGAAACTCAGCCAGACCCTGTCTCAGAATAAAACATGAAAAGGGCTGGGGATGAAGGTCGGTGGTAGAGCACCCGTGGGTTCAATCCCTAGCACCACAACGAACAAAAAAAGAACTTGGAAGAACCAAGACTAAAACTGAGCTAAGGTCACAGTGGCCACGAGCCAGAAAGACAAGGTCACCCCCCAAAATTATGACCTAGAAGTCCAGAGGTACTCTCAGGAGAGCGCATTTCTTTTTCTAAGACAAAGCATTCTGCCAGGCATGGGGTTGCACATCTGTAATCCCAGCGGCTCGGGATCGCAAGTCCAAGGTCAGCTTCAGCAACGCAGCAAGGATCTAAGCAACTTGGTGAGATCCTGTCACAAAATAAAAAAAATACAAAGGGCTGGTGTGGCTCAGTGGTTGAGCACCCCTGGATTCAATCCCAGTACCAAAAATAAACACAGATATGGAAACTGGGATACAAGGTCAAGTGGGCAACATGCGGAAGCCTCGTTCAACCGGAGTCCACACCCAGGTGCAGGCAACTCGGCCACCGCAATTACCATTACCCCAGACTATCTCCATGGCGCCACTGGATGAGAGCACTCCTGTTATGAGTGGTTCTTAAATGTCCCCCAAAGGTCATCCTCTTGGTCACAAGCATATGGCACCACTGGGAGGTGGTGAAAAATCTTTAGGAGGTGGGGCCTGGTGGAAGGCAGTTAGGTCACTGGGAGCCCTGAAGAGGACACTGAGACCCTGGCCCCTCCCTCTGTCTTTGCTTCCTGGTTGTCCTGAGAGGCCATGTGCTCCCACCATAACATACCATGCCACCACAGGCCCAAAGGCAACAGAATAAAGCAATCCTGGACCCAGACCTCTGGAACATGAGGCAAAAACGAACCTTTTTGTTTAGCAAGTTGATTTCCTTAGATATTTTGTCATAGGGACAGAAAGCTGACTAACACCAATAGCCATTCTAAGAGATCAAAAGTCCCAAGGGAGGAAGTCGATTTCCTCAATCCTGTTTTTCCTTTCCAACAAGAAACAATAATGGTTTACTGCCCTACAGATACATGGGGACAGTTTTGCTTCCTGGGATCTGAATTACCTGCCCCACACTGGGGATGTTCTGTTTTGGGGCACGCACCCTCTTCCCCAGTCCATACGTATTAAGTGCCTGGATGGGAGCGCAGGTTCTATGAGTATCACTCTGCAAACTCCTTATTGTTATTCCTTTCTTCATCACGTGAAACCAAACCACCATCACAGTAGCAACCTAGAACTGCACTCATCATCACCATAATAGAAATGATTGAATTCTGGTCCTTTGTTTTCTTACCAAGTCTCTGTGTCAGGCTGTGTGTTAAGAGCTAAATCTACAGTGGCTGGAGAAGTGGCTTGGCGGTTACAGTGCTTGCCTGGCGTGCACAAGTACACTGGTTCAAACCCCAGCACCTGCGTACACAACTATGTGTCAGAGCAACGAAAGCCATGTGAAAAACTGAATAAAAATTGATATTAATTATTAATTCCCCTCTCTTTCTGTCCTCCTCTCTTTATTAAAAAAAAAAAAAAAAAGAGTTAAATCTACAAGGATCAGAGACCCAATCCTTGACTTCAAGGAACCCACAGTCCAGTGGAGGCAGAGTTCCAACCCAGTCGGGTGAGTGGTAAATGGTCCAGAAGAACGGAGGAGGTGCGTCGGCAGATTCCTCGCAGGAGAGCAGCCCCTGAAGCCAGGAAACGAGAACAAGTCTGTGATACTGTGAAATATATATTTGGGCATGGTAAGGTGATACACATCTGTAATCCCAGCTACCCAGGAGGCTGAAGCAGGAGTATCCCAAGTTCAAAGGTAGCCAGCAACTTAGTAAAACCTTTTCTCAAAATAAGTAATAAAAAGGGCTGGGATATAGTTCAGTGGTAGCTAGCTCCTAGGGTCAATTCCCAGTAACACGGGGTAGAGGAACGGGGAAGAAATGTTTGATTTCCTGGCATACAATCCCCAAGTCCTTGGAACCTCCAGAGTGATACCACTGTGCATGCTAATGAGTTGAGCCCCTAGGTAGCTTCCCAAAAGGGGTTGGTCTCCAACCTCCAGGGAGGAGAGATGGGACAAGGGTTGAGTTGCTTACCAATGGCCAAGAGTTTTACCCACTGTGCTTATAAAATGAAACCGCCATAAAACCCAAAAGGTCTGGGAGCAGAGAGCTTTCAAATAGCTGAACACACAGAGGTTCCTGAAAGGTGGGGAGAGAAGGCATGGCCACTTCGCACCCCTTCCCATATAACCCAGACTCTACGCATCTATCTCTTCATCTACAGCCTTCGTAATGCTCTAGTAATAAACCAGTAAGTGTGTCTCCCTGAGTTCTGTGAGCATCACTACCAAATAATTTATAGCCAGCTGGTCTGAACCACTGGCCCCACCTGTGCTTGGGGTTGGATTTGGAAGTGAGGACAGTCTGGTGAGACTGAAGCTTTGCTTGGGAGATATGCTGCTGTCTTCAAGCAGCGTCAGAACTGGTGTTGGATACGGGGTTAGCTGCTGATGGGGGAGAAACACTACTAACTTCTTAATCACCAAAGTACTCTAGCCAATGAGAGAACAGTAAGAGAAACTGATTTTGTTTTCTTCTACATCCTCAGAAAATTGATCTGGCTGGAAAGGAAGTAAAAAGGGACAATACCAATATAATTAAATAAAACAAAACAACCTCACCATAAATGGGCAAGATATCCGAACAGATACTTCTTCAAAGAAGACACAGAAACTGCCAATAAGCATGTGAAAAGATGCTCAACATGATTAGCCATCAGGAAAACGCATCTCAACTGCAATGAGATACTCCTTCACATCCACCAGCACGGCGTGCTAGCAAGGATACAGAGAAACTGGGAATCTCATGCATTCCTGATAGAATTCACAAAAAAGGATCCGTGCTTCAGAAAACAGTCCAACAGCTTTCTAGATTGTTAACTCGGAGGTACCACATGATCCAGCAAGTACATACGCTGAAAAATGTATATCCACACAAAAACTTGGTAAAAAAAATACTCATAAAGCCTGGCACGGTGGCGCGCACCTGTAATCCAAACTACTGTAGGGGGGGATCATAAATTTGAGGCCAGCCTCAGCAACTTAGTGAGACTCTGTTTCAAAAAATAAAATTAGGGGCTGGAGCGGTGGCTCAGCGGTTTCAGCGCTTGCCTGGCAAGCACGAGGACCCAGGTTCAAACCCCAGCACCACGTACACAACTGGGTGTTGGAGCAACTAAGGCCATGTGAAAAACTAAATAAAATTGTTTCTCTCTTTCTCGGTCTCTCTCACTGTCCCTTTCTCTAAAAAAAAAATAATAATAATAAATTAAAAAAATAAAAAATATAATTAAAGGGCCAGGTGGAGCTGGGAGTGTAGTTCAATGGTAAAGCACCTGCCTGGCATGCCCAAGGCCCTGGGTTCAATGCCCAGTGCAACCATAAAAAAAAAGAAAAAAGAAAAGGACATAATAGAAGGAATATTTGACCAAACAGGAGACACCACCCAAATACCCACCTATCGATGAACAGAAAAGTCAAATATGGTTTTTATATTTCCATGCAAGGAAATAAAAAATAAGCACTGATACAAGCCACCACAGGGACAGTCCTTGAGAACATTCCTAAGAAAGAAGCCAGACACAAAAAGCCACATGCTGGGGGCTGCAGCGGTTACGGCGCTTGCCCGGCATGCACAAGTACACGGGTTCAAACCCCAGCACCCACATACACAGCTGAGTGTCAGAGCAACAAAAGCCATGTGAAAAACTCAATAAAAATTGATTCTCTCTGTCTCTCTTTATATATATCACTGTCCTTCTCTCTTAAAAGAAAAAAAAAAGCCACACGCTGTATGACTCCACTTATATGAACGCTCCACAACAGGAAACCTACAGAGACAGACAGTATGTCAGTGGCTGCCTAAGGCTGGAGTGGCTGGGGGCAATGGGGAGTGACTGCTAATGGGTACCAGTTTCTTTTGGGGGTGATAATCACTTTCTAAAATTAATCAGGGTTACAGCTGCATAATTCCACAAACAGTTTTTTTTTCAAAACCTCTTGACTTGCACACTTTCAACAGTTATATGGATTGTATCTCGATGAAGCTATCACAAGGAACAAGAAAACGAAGGGGATAGGAGGAGGATGAGGAGGAAGACTATTTTAGGGAGAAGAAACAGTACATGCAGGGACATGGAAGAGAAAACAAAGTCACATCCAAGAGTTAGGAGTGCCACATGGTTCTTATAAGATTATGCAAGTGATAAAATGGGAAAACACACAGCTGGGGAGGCAGACAGGCCAGGTCATGAAGCGTCTTGTAAAAATCCAAGGCATAATTTCAAAAAAATCCAATCTCCAAAATGCTACATAATTCAAAACTTTTTGAGATCCACATTACAGCCCAAGTGGAAAATTCCACACCTAACGCCATGTGATAAGTCGCATCGAAACAGAGGCACACTAAAAATGTCATAAAAATTACCTTCAAGATATGTCTATATAAAATAAATGATTTTTGTGTTTATACTTGGGTTTCATACCCAAGATATTGCATTATGCATAAGCAAATATTCTAAAATCGAAAACACTTCTTGGTCCCACTCAGCTGAGGGATACCCAACCTTATTACAAAAAGTTCAATGGGGCTGCGGACGTGGCTCAGTGGTACAGCACTTGCCTAGCATGTGTAAGGCTCTGGGTTCCATCCCCAGCACCATTAAAAAAGAAAAAGACACTCTGGAAAGCAGTGTGGAGAATCCTCAAAAAATTAGGGCTGGACCCACCTTATGACCCAGCTATCCCACTCCTGGGTATTTTCCTAAAAGAGTTAGAATCAGCATATTATAGAGATACGGCTTCATCATTGTTTATAGCAGCTCAATTTACTATAGCTAGACTATGGAACCAACCCAGATGCCCCTCACTCGACGAGTGGATTCAAACACTTTGGTACATATATACAATGGAATACTACTCGGCCGTTAGAGAAGATGATATTATGGCTTTTGCAGCCAAATGGATGGAAATGGAAAAAATTATGCTAAGTGAAGTATCCCAATCTCAGAGACTCAAGGGCCAAATGTTTTCTCTCATTTGTGGAAGCTAGAATACATCTGGAAACAGCATGTTAGATGGCTAAGCTAATAATAACCTCAACATGTATGAATTTTTACACAAACTGGGGGATGATTGCCTAGGATACCTGGAGGTGTAGGGTGGAGGGTAGGGTCGGGGAGGGATTAGGAAGGATATCTAGGAGACTGGAGGGAGGGAATCATCTCAGAAGGAGACCTCTGTCCTATATGAGATATCCATTTAACACAGGGGTTCTTCTGGGGGAAACATAGAATCACAGGGAACCCAATGGGGGCATCCATGACATAGCATCAGCCTTGGCTAACTATGTAAATATACATTTGTTGATTGTTTGATAATTATTGCCCCTCAATTGTAACTCCATATTCATCTAATAAAAAAAAGAAAAAGAATAAACAGGAAAGTTCTATAATCACACTAGGTAGAAGAACCACAGCACCATCACCGTGGAGGATGAACATCACCAGGCCCCTCCTATGAAGGGCCCAGCAGTATCCTAGACAGCAGAGGAGGATAAATGCAGGACAGCAATGACCTGGGGTTCTATGCAGGGGCTACGGGAGACATTGGCTTGGTGGCACCCTCTCTTTTAGTGCACCAGCAAAGTGGCTTAGGATTGGATTCAGGGCCCAATAACAACATTTTAAATAGACAACTGGGGAGTGTGGGGTGTAGCTCAGTGATACAGCACTGACCCTAGCACCGGAAAAAAAAAAAAAAAAAAGAATTTCCATCCAGCCTCTTGAAACAAATCTTTTCTCTGCTCCAGGCACAGGCAAAAAAGATGAAAGGGAAAGCTCACATCCCGTAGCAGCCTCTTGAACTTCACCTCTCCCGATAAACAGCCTTTGTGGCATTACAGGAAAAGCCTCTTCAGGAGTTTCCGGGAAACCAGAGGCCCATCAGAGCCAGGTAAGCTGCAATTACGACAAATTAGTCCAGACCAAGCTGCAGGGACCATTGTGCAGCAGTTTCCAAAGAACCAGCAACGGCCGGCAGCTGTAGCATCACTTGCTTTAACCAGGAGACCTGTGTGTCTCCTGAACTGCACCCCAACCCCAAGAAAGTGCTCCACAGTCCCGCAGTTCCAAGGGGTATCCCAGGACCAGTGGCATCCTCTGGGAGCTTGCTAGAAATGCACTCTTGGGGCCGAAGCGGTGGCTCGGCGATTGCAGTGCTTGCCTGGCATGCGCAAGTACACGGGTTCAAACCCCAGCACCACGCACACAACTAAGTGTCAGAGCAACGAAAGCCACGTGAAAAACTCAATAAAAACTGATTTTTAAAGAAATAAAAATAAAGAAATGCAGACTCTCAGGCCCCAGGCCAGACCAACTGAATCCCAATCTGCATTTGATGGGATGCCCAGAGGTTGTGTGTCTTAACCACAGTGTTGCACCAAGCCTTGAAAACCACCTCAGAGGGGCCTTGGAAAAAGGCCTCACCCCAGCAGCAGAAGTCCCAAGCCACAGGCAGCTATCAGCGCTGAACTTGGCAGGAACACCAGAGCACGTGGGAGCGTAAACTCCATTTACAGGGTGCGTACAAGGTGTCAGGCTCTTTCCCCACCTTGTCTTGACCCTCACAGGAGCCCTATAAAACTCAGACTCCACAACTTGTCTCAGGTCCTGCAAGCAACAGGGACAAAGCTGGAGTTCAAAGCCAGAGCAGCCACTCTCCTGCCCACTTCCGGGGACATTTCTCCCCACGTGGATAGTGTTCTGAGCCATCCTGGATATAGACTAGATCCTGGCCCATCCCGGGTAATGCCTTCCTGAACCCCGCCTCCACCCTGAGATAAGGGACCCCCCAGTGTACAGACAGGAACAGCAGCCACCACCCAGTCTCTGTCCTCAGATTAAATAGACTGAGAGAGAGGGACAGGTCTAATTCCACAACCAGTTCTTTCCATGACCTTGTGTCACCTCATATAATCCACTTAGAAAAGAATCTAAATCCAATCTAGTTCCAGGATTTAACACGTCTTACAGACAAAATCCCATGTCCTTCAGTACCAAAATGCGTTGCTACTCAAATTTTGGCCCAAAGACCAGCAAGAGTGGCAACCGCTGGGAGCTGGTTAGAAATGCAGAACCTCAGTGTGGTATAAGATGAAATACAGCCGCATGCCAAGGCCAGGGGGACACAACTGGGCATCTAGGGGACAGTCTTGTGGGACTGAGTCCTCAGCCTCTCTGGTCTCCCACCCTAACTCCTTGTAGACAAGGTCAGGGTTAAACTGGATTCTAGGAGACCCCTGCAGGTGTTCCCTGGAGAACTGCTTGGTGTGTGGGGAAAAAGCCCTCACCTACAGTCACAGAGAGTTCTGGGCTAGGCTGGAATGTGGCTCAGAAGTGCACACCCACAATCCCAGTCGTTGAGGAGGCTGAGGCAGGAGAATTGCAAGTTTGAGGCTGGTGTAGACAACTTAGCAAGACCCTGCCTCAAAAGGAAAGAGCAGGGGCAGGACTGGGGATGTAGCTCAGTGACAGAGCACCCCCGGGTTCAATTGCCGATACTGCAAATCAAGAAGTGTTCCTCTGTGCTGCACACAAGTAGAAAGGTGCTTTTCCCTTCAGACTTCAGCTCCACCTCAAACCTACCAAATCACAATCTGCATTTTCACAAGAGCCCCGTGTGATCTGCAGGCACAGTAGTGTTGGAGAAGCATTGGTCTAGGGCCATTCACCGTAATGCTGCACAGGTAGGTTCCAAGGTGCCCACAACAGAAGATGAGCCCTAACCTCCCGCCAGTCAGAATGGCAAAAATGAAGAAAATAAGCAATAATAGATGCTGGAGGGGCCGTGGAGAGATAGGCACACTAGCACACTGTTGGTGGAGCTGCAGACTGGTACAGCCCCTCTGGAGGGCAATGTGGAGAATCCTCAAAAAACTAGGGATGAACCCACCATATGATCCTGCTATTCCTCTCCTCAGTATCTTTCCAGGGGATTTAGAATCAGCACGTTATAGTGACACAGCAATATCTATATTCATAGCAGCTCAATTTACAATAGCTAAATCATAGAAACAATCCAGATGTCCCTCATGGATGAATGGATCCAAAAACTGTGGTACATATATACCATGGAATATTACACAGCAATTAGAAACAATGATATTGCAGCCTTTGAAAGTAAATGGATGGCTATGGAAGAAATCATGCTGAGTGAAATCAGCGCAACCCAGAGAACCAAGGGTCGAATGTCTTCACTCATCTGTGGAGGCTGGAGCTAGACCCTGGCCATTGAGAAAGGAGGTCTAGTATCATGTGTTAAATCCGAATAAGGTGTAATTTCATACAACCTAATACATTTTTAGAAATGTTTTGGGGAGTGGAAGGGAGGGATAAAGGTGGGTAATTAGGGGGGCACTCTTGGGGGTAAATCTAATCTTCAGAATCTATATACATATAATATTATTTTATTAAAAATTTATATGATTGCTCAACAAATAAATTTCTGAATAAAAAAATATCCAGACCCTGGACCCCTCTTTATAATATGAGCACTTTAGACGGAGGAGGGGGTTCGATTTTGGTTTGAGCATGCCCTTGATTATCAACCACTCAACACAGTTATGTATTTTTCCCTCCAAGCACACACAAAAATGCTTGTAGCTATTTATCAATAAAACACTTGCTAAATGAGAATAGACTTGAACTAAATTTAAATTTTTTTCCTATTTCAATTTCTAAATTATATTACAAATCAAAAACAAATGCCTCAATGACTCTCTTCCATGAACCACTGCTAAAATAAGGCTCTTCTCTCACGATTAAATTAGGACAAGGACTTCTTTCCGTATGATTTTTAAAATAGCATCTCTATGGAATTTTTACAACTTATTAGTTTTTTTTGACTAGCACTGGAGTTCTCTGTGCTTCCGACAAGCAGATGAGAAGGGAGGAGGAATTAAGGTAACAGAGAAAGAGCAAAGGGTGCCAAGTAAGTCAACAGAACTAATGTGAACCTGAAGTCTCCTGAAAGAGGTCACCTGTCAGAGTCACCCTGGAGGCGAGAGTCCCCCAGACTTCCATGCCCAGCAGGATACTACATGCTGGGATAATTTGTGAGAGGGTGGGAGCTGGTGAGGCAGAAGCAACTTTTTTTTTACCATGTGAATGTTTAATTATTTGAGTCTGTAAAACACACTGACAATGGACAAGATTAACAGGAGAAAAGACATACAAATATAATGATGAATGAGCACGTAGATATCACACTCAAAAAAAGGGCCAGATGACTGAAGCTTAAATATCTTCTTCATAGAGGAGAAGGAAGTGGGAGCTGTTGGCAATTTTAGAGAAGGAGTGATTGATATTTAGGGGACATGGATGAGCCCAAAAAACAGACAAGAGCCTGGGACAAAGTTCACCTGGGCTGTGGGTATGGTGTCAACTCTAGTCTTTCTCCCTGGGTGTTATAACCTGGATAATCTGGCTTTTATGTAGACAGATAAGTCCCTTCCTGTGCTTCAGGAGGGAAAAGGGTGAGGCAGGGGGATGGGAAGGGGTTGGGGAGAAGATTAGAGAGGCCTTGGTTCTCCTTTAGTTCAAAGCACTCAGAATTCCAAAGCACCACACTTTGGGATATCATTTTCTAAACCCAACAAAGCTGATTTGAAAGAATAATGAAAGCTAACTATAGCTCTCAAGAGCTAAGGTCACCTGCTGGGGTCCACACTGAGGTGTGACTTCTTGCTGTATCAGTAACTGGTCAGATATGCAAAACCCCAAGCCCCATCCCAGACCTACTGAATCAGAATCTATATCCAAAAATATTTAGTGAATTTTCAGCAAGCAGCTTTCCTCTACAAGGGCTGAATGCAGTTTAAGAAGCACTGGTGTCATGTGATGACAAAATATTAAAATTGGAACAAGACTGGGGCATCCTCAGAGTGAGCGTGCATAAGGTGGTCAACAGAGCATCCACGCAGCCAGGTTCAGCTGGCTCCTTTTCTCCTTCCAGGCACATAGTAGGTCTGTATTTTCCCAACATCTTGAAGTAAGATAGGGCTGTGCTTCAGATACTGAAACGTGGGCCCAAATGTCACATGTGGTACTGTCAAGCCCAAGCTTTGAGAATTCCAGATAGTTGTTGCTCCACCTTCGTGGGTCCTAGAGGATCTTCCTGCTCCTGGGTCCTAGAGGATCTTCCTGCTCTAAACCAACTCCCAACAGAGTTGCACTAAGAGCAAGAAGCAAACCTGTGTTGTTGTAACGGCTGAGGTTTTGGAGTTGCTCATTACGTCGGCACATCCTAACCCATCCTGACTATTAGCACATGTTCCTCCAGGATGCCACCATTTTGGGACATTTGTTACTCCTTACTGTCCTCATTGAAAACTGTTCACATGCATCACTTCTTGAGGGTCAGACCTCTTATTAAACCCTGACCAGCTCAGTTCCCCCTTCACATACCAACTTCACTCCAACAGTCAATCTTATTTTTCCTTTCCCTGTTTTCTTCTCTCTACAGATTTCCTCACATATTTGTGCTTTTATCTTATTGTAGCATATGCTTTTTGGTAAGGTGACTAAAATCCTTTCTGCAACAAGGTGACAGACAGTCACATGCATAGATACACCAGACTTGGCTTCAGAAAAATTTTGGCTGCTTCCGAAAAAAAAAGTCAAATCCATTCCTCAAAAGACAAAGATTTGCTGTCATCGGGGATATTTAAAAAGAATGTGGCCCAGGGCCACCGCCTATTCCTCCCACCTGTTCTTTCTAGGAATGGATATTTGGAATGTGCAGTACATACAGTTCCTGCTTTTTATTCTTGCCCTTCCCACCCTCCATGCTGGGGACAGAACACAGGACCTCAGACATGCTGGACAAGCACTCTGCTGAGCTACATTCATAGCCCTTTCTATTCTTTATTTTGAGAAAAGGTCTCACTAAGTCACCCAGACTGACCTCGAACTTGCTATCTTCCTGCCTCAAGTTCCAGAGGAGCTAGGATTATAAGGCATGTACCACCTAGTCCCTGCTTTTAAAAAGCAATTCATTTCTGAACCATACCATTTCTTTTTGTCATTTTATATGAAGTGAAAACTATGCTAACTCCATGAAAATATGTAGCGTCATTGACCAACATTTTCACTTCTGAAATATAGCTTCTAAAAGTGAGTTATTGAGCTCTTCCGTATGTCTGGTCTTATGCTAAGCATAGATAACCCTGATTTGAACCAGTTCCTCCTGGTGGACACTTGAACTATGAGAAGTGTACTATACCACACACTCAGATGCACACAGCTTACCGATCAGATGCTTCCTGAGTCAAAATTCCTAGAAGTGGAATTGCTGGGTCAGAGGATATGTACGCTGTTAATGTTTTTAAGTATCATGAAATCATTTTTCGACACCCGGCCAATACCCTTCCTTCCTTCCTTCAATAGTTTTCTTGTTTTTAATGAACTTGCAGTTCTTTAATTACTAGTGAGGCAGACTATGTTGATGACTGTATGTGTCTCTTATTATAAAGTATCTAACCAAAGGTTTTTGTCCATTCTCACGCCATTGTGTTCCTCTTGGTTTTCTGGGTTTTAAAAAAATAACTCATAGCTAGGTGTGGTGGTGCATACCTATAATCCCAGCAACTCAGGAGGCTGAGGCAGGAAGGTCACAAATTGCAGGCCAGGCTCAGGAACTTTTTAAGACCCTGTCTCAAAACAAAAAAACTACATCAGGTGCAGTGGTGCACGTCTGTAATACCAGTGACTGGGGAGGCTGAGGCAGAAGGATCGCAAGTTCAAAGCCAGCCTCAGCAACTTAGCGAGGCCCTAAGGAACTCAATGAGACCCTGTCTCAAAATAAAATATAAAAAGGACTGGGATATAGCTTAGTGGTTGAGCACCCTTGGGTTCAATCCCTGGTACCAAAACAAAAAGCAAATACATCAAACACACTGGTCCACTCAGGGTTATATGCATTTGCAATCTCCTCTGCCTTGAATTCTCATCTCCCAACACCCACAGGGCTGGCTGCATCGCATCCCTCGGGTTCGTGATAGAATATCACCCCTTGATGCCTTCTGGGAACCGCCACTACCACACCCCAACTCTATCACAGTTCTCTGCTTTATTGGCCCCATGGCATTTTTGAAATTTGTTAATTTACCACTTCCACAGTTAGACCTAGAGGGTGAGCTTGCTTCTTTTCTGCGTTGGTCCCTCTCTTCCCTCCAGCATTGAAGGCAATGCTCATCCCCCCTCACAGGTTCTCAAGGAGGGACTGCTGAATGAAGGAGCAGTATCCGAGCGGGGAATGGCTAACCGTATGAAACCCAAGAGCCAAGAACGGTTTTAGCTCTGTAAAGGGTTGAAAACAAATCAAAAGAAGAACACTTCTTGGCACATGAAGAAGATAATCAATTCAAACTTCAGTGCCTATAGTATATGTATTTATTCATTTTATAATATCATCATCATGGCAGAAACACATAATGAAGCAAAACTGTTCATCTCATGGATGGGAAGTGAAAGAGAAGAGGAAGAGATGGCGGCCCCAGTCCCCTATAAGGGTGTTTCCCCAATGACCTAACGATCTTCCACTATGCCCCTCATCGTCAAGGTTCAATAACTTCCCACTAGCACCATGCTGGGGACCAAACCTTCTATCATATGGACCTCTGGGAGACACTTAAGATCCAAACAGCCACACACCTGTAATCCCAGCTACTCAGGAGGCTGAGAAAGGAGGATCAGGAGTTTGAGGCCAGCCTGGATAACACTGAGAAGCAGCAGTTGTTTGGATCTTAAACGTCCCCCAAAGGCTCATGTGTTGAAGGCTTGATCCCTGAGGCAACAATGTTTAGTTGTGGGGCTTTGGGGAAGTGAATAACTCATGAGGTGTCTAATCTCACCAACGAATGAGGTCATTAGTGGGTTCATAACTGAACGGTGTATTGGGAGGTGGAGGAAACTGTGAGGCTTAGTTGGAAGAAGCAGATCATAAGGGACGTGCCTAGGAGGGTATATTTTGTCCCCCACACCGTTCTTCTCTCTCCATCTGCTTCCTGGCTGCCATGAGGTGAGCAGATTTCCTCCACCACCCACTTCCACCATGATGTTCCTGGTTTCTCACAGGCCAAACAGCAATGGAGCCAGCCAACCATGGAATGAAAGTTCTGAAACCATGAGCCAAAATAACTTCTCCTGTAAGTTGATTTTCTCAGGTATTCTGTCATAGCACCAGAAAGCTCACTAATACACCATCACTAAAAACAAAAATTATTAAAAAAAATAAGTTTCATCAGAACCCAAGCCTGCTCATTAGTTTTTGGATTATCTAAGGCAGCTCCTGCAGGACAGACAGCAGCAGACTCAAGTCGTTGTGACAGAGCGCATATGGGGCACCCTCCCCACCTCTCACTGCCTCCATCACAAGGAGGCAGCTTCCACTTGATTTTGCTTTTTGGCCTGCAAAGCCTGCAATGCTTCCTGGCCTTCCTCAGCAAAGGTTTGCCAACCAAGTTAAGAAAAAGGCTTTCAGAAATGCTTCTGAGGGAGACCAGCAAGGTTCGGCAAATAGGAGAAGGCAGATAAGAGAAGGGCAAGTGTCAGGGGACTTGGTGGATAAAGGGTGGGTCTGACAGTAAGGTCTAGAGTCAGTGAAGAGAGAACAGATTCTGAGCTTCATTTTGACACATGAAATCTCAGCCCTGAGAGGTGAATCAAGATTTCAGTTTGTAGCCTGAGAAGTAGATACAGTGAGCCAGGAAGTCACATTCACAAAACCAATTCTAGGCTGCGGGGTGAAGTTCAATGGTAAAGCACTTGTCTAGCATGTGCAAGGCCCTGGGTTTCACCCCCAGCACTGCAAAAGAGATATAGATAGATAGATAATAAATAAATATCTTTGTGTGTATATAAAAATAAAATGGGGGCTGGAGCGGTGGCTCGGCGGTTGCGGCGCTTGCCCAGCATGCGCAAGTACACGGGTTCAAACCCCAGCACCACGTACACAACGAAGTGTCAGAGCAATGAAAATCATGTGAAAAAACTCAATAAAAAAAAATGGATTCTGCCTCTCCCTCTCTCTCTCCCTGTCCTCTCTTTAAAAAATAAAATAAAATAAAATGAATCAATCAGATGGCAGACAGAGGAGATACTGAATGTGACAGGAGGGGGGGGCGTGGATCCTCCTAATACCCCACATTTAGGATGAAGATGTAGCTCAGTGGTAGTGGAGTGTGAGCTTAGCACATGCAAGGTCCTTAGTTCAATCTGCTGCACACATACGTAGATATCACATGAATTTCTCACAATCCAGACACTATTATAACTAAGTCTGCATGGAGTGCCCCCATGCTCTGGTCTGCCAAAGGGAAAGCCAGACACACCTGCTAGTCACCATTTCTACTCTCCATAGGTGCAAACACCACCCAAGATGCCTCACTACTGCAGGGAGAGAGGAATCTACACATTTTGCAGTTAAGTATAGGCGGCTTACCCCTGCCACTCTGTTAGACAGTTTGTCATACACTGGCCTGCTGCTGAGAGTAATGAGAGAGCAAGCTGCAAGAACCATGTCCCCTGGCATGGCCTGACAATAGTCACAATGCTCTCTACATACACAAGACCTCCGGGTTTACCAAACACTTCCTTTCTGCAGGATCGTGTTCACAGACCCGGACTACCCTGCCATCAAATACAAACTGCGCCTTTTCAGGCTGAGAAGAATACAAGGTCTGCATCTCATTCACGTTTCTAGGTGGAAATGCAGGTCAGGGATTCACATGGTGGTTAACAGATGTCAGGGATCCCTGCTGACTTGTTGCTAAGGGAACTTTTGTGAAGATACCCTGAGTCCACAGAATCCAGAATTCCTGCCCACCGCTTTAAAATCCTGTGTTGCGGCCACTTGACCAAGCCAGCAAATGACGTGGAGATGGGGGTGGCCCCTGCTGGGCAGAGGCAGATAGAGTAGGGGTTAAAGGTAGATTTTCAAACGGCAGGAGTTGCAGATACAGGCCACAGTCCCCAAATCAAAGGGCGGGGTGGCTTAGAGAAGATGGCATAATTTCAGTCCCATTTATATACCTGGGAGCCACCGGTCCTAAGAGACCTTTTGTGAACAGTCCTTGAGTGTCTCAAAACTTACAGGCATGAGGGTTAAGGTCATACCAATTTTACGTGATTTTTATGTTACCGGAAGGAAAATCAAAGAGTCCTTTATTAAAGTGTGTATCATAGCAAGCATCTACTTAAGATCAGGCAGCTCAGAAACATTATGTCTACTAATCCTCAGACCCCTGGTCTGCAAACACTAGACTTGTGTAGCAATGGCTTAGGGATAGGCCCAGGCTTTAGGGTCAGGCAAAATGATTTCAAATTCCAGCTGCATCATTTATCATGTGGCCCCTAAAAAGAAACCCCTGGAGTCTTGGTTGGATATTGCTGCTCTCCTTGCTTTGCTGTGCTAGAGATCAAAACCGGGTTCTAGCACGCTTAACAAGAGCACGTTCTCTACCCCTGAGCTACACTCCCAACCTGACCACTTCCCTCCACTGCCAAATTTTTAAAAAAACAAAAACAAAAAAATTCCTCAAGGATGGCAATAGGGAATCCCAGCAGGATTGCCAGGTCTCCTGCATCTTACTTCCTTCTGGAGACTCCCTCTCACGGATCTTCTGTCCCATGTGTGTCCTCCCTAACCTTCTGAGACAACTAGTCTACAAAATGGCCCTCAACAAATCATGCACCTCTTATTTCCATACCTGCATCCACCTCCTTCCCACACGGCCTCTGGACTGGTCCTGTGACTCACTTTACCAATAGGATGTGAGGACACTTCTTCACATGCCAGTGCTGGGCGTCAGCCTTCAGAAGGCCTGGCAATCTGAGCCTTTGTGTTCTCAGGAGTCAGCCAAGAAAGAACTCCAGCGACCCTACTGAACAGAAAGGCTAGGTGGGAAGGCCCTGAAGGAGATACCACACAGAGGGAGAGGCCATGCGGAAGAACACCAAGACACCAGACAGGTGAGCAAAGATGCTACTGTGTTGGACATGGGGATGCATACCTGTAGTCCCAGCTACTCAAGAGGCCAAAGCAAGTTCAAGGCCAGACTCAGGAACTTAGTGAGACCCTATCTCAAAACTTAAAAAAAAAAAAAAAGAAGAAGTAGGTAGAATGTAGAAAATTTGCCTAGCATGTGTGAGATGTGAGGCCCTGGGTTCAATCCCTATGACCATAAAAAAATATATATGTGTGTACACATACGCACACACACACAGCACTTTGCACTCCAGACCCAGCCCCTTCTAAATGCAACTGTATGAGACACCAAGACCGACCAGCAGAACTACCCAGCTGAGTCCTATCACCCCACAGACCTGAGTGAGATAAATTCAGAGATGGCTTGTTACCTGGAAACAGATAAAATAGTATTCCTTAACTGGCCAAAGCATAGTCAACTGTCTTCAACAACCACCCGCTATAAACTCCTGCAGCACAATCACCTGAACCTAAAATGGGGGAATGGGGGACAGAGTTCACGGTTGACCTCCTGCATCCCTGCTAGTTCCATTTACAAATAGCGTTAGATTCTGGTAGTTCATTTTGTGTTGCTATTATTGAAAGACAGAGTAATTTATAAAAGAAATTGATTTCTCACAGTTCTGAGGCTGGGAAGTCCAAAGTCAAGTGGTAACATCTGCTGAAGGTCTTCCTGCTCTGTCATCCCATGGCAGAAGAGCAAGAGAGCAAGTCTCAAACTTGCAGCCTTCGGAATTCATTCATTCATTCATTCATTCATTCATTCATTCATTCATTCATTTTAGTCAGAGCTTCCCAAAGGCATTGAAGCTGGCCTCAAACTTGCGATCAATCCTCCTGCCTCGGCTCCTGGTTTGCTTGGATTACAGGCATGATTCACCACACCCAGGTTCAAGCCCTTTTTATAATTGGCATTAATCCACTTGCAAGGATGGGTCCTCGTGACCTAAATGCCTCCTGCAGTGCTGCTGCATTGAGAATTAAGTTTCTAGGCTGGGGGTGTAGCTCTGTGGTAGAGTACTTGCCTCACATGCTCGAGGACTGGGTTCAAACCACGGGAAGTGGGGGAGAGAGAGAGAGAAAGTTAGTTCCCATCATATGACTTTGATGGACACATTCAAACCACAGCAGTGCCCCTCAGGTCTAGGCCTTCCAGCCAGAGCCTGGATTCTAACAACAGCACCTACTTAAAGAAAAGCTCTGTTGTGTTTGCATTCCAATCTTATTATCCATCCAAAATTATTTCCCAAAAGTTCTGGGAGTTTTTGCAGATGTATTACGGCATCTTTTAGAGCCCCAATTTCTTCTCTCCAATCAAAGTAAAAGCAGGCTACGGGGAATTCCTGAGCTGTGTTAGGCCCTATAACCACTGGACATGCGCAGCCCTGCACCTGTTCTGGTCCCCACATCTGACTCTCCACGTCTTCCCTAGGATGAAGATTCGGCCTCCCTCCTCTATCCAGCTTCCCCAGAAGTTGTTACTGCATCCCACAGGATCAGGGGGAATCTCCCAATCTCTCTCTGCCTGGCTTGGAGCTGGCAGAACAAGCCCCACAGCCTCCCAGCTCTGATCTCAGGTCTGCTTCACTAACTCAGCTCCTCCTCTACCATGTCCCCTGAATGACACTAGAAGATATCTCTTTTCTCTTTTTGACTAAAGACACCTCAGGAAAGAGTCCTCCAGCTGCTTTTAACTGAGGGCCTTTACATCCCATAGCCAGCTGCAGGTCTTGGCTCATTAATGGTTTGGTTCTTTAATATCCCCCAGACAGGTGCCATGGTACACACCTGTAATCCCAGAAACACAGGACTCAGGAGGCTGAGGCAGGAGGATCCCAAGTTCAAGACTAGTCTTGGCAACTTAGAGAGACCCTGTCATCTAAATAAATAAAATTAAAAAGGTCTGGGGATATAGTTTGGTGGTATAGCACCACTGGGTTCAATCCCCTGTACAGAAAAAAAATAAAATAAAAATTATAATCTTCCAAAGAAAAATGTTGAAATTACACATATATAATGTATGTGTGTATATATATGTATGTGTATTGTGTGTGTATATATATTTGTATTTCCACATATTTACCATTTCCTGTGCTCTTTATTTTCCTCATGCAACTCCAATCTGCCATCAGGTTTATATCTCCTCATCCCAAAGAACTTAAATGTCCCTAAAGGCCCATACATTAAAGGTTCAGTTGTGTGCCAGTGGCGCTACCAGGAGGCGGAAGCCCTTAGGAGGTGGAGCCTAACTGGAGGAAGTTAGGGCATTGGGAATGCGGCCTTGAAGGGGCTATTGGGACCCCAGCCCCTTCCTGTCTCTCTCTGCCTCTCACCTGCCAAGAGGTGCACAGTTCCACCCCACACTCCCTGCCACTGTTTTCTGCCTCACCACAGGCCCAAAAGTAGTGGGGTCAGGCAACCAGGGGCTGAAACCTCTGAACCTGAGATCCAAAATGGTCTCTTCCTCCTTAAAAGCCGTCCATCTCAGGCACTGTGTCACAGCAACGGAAAGCTGACCATCACAGGCCTCATTCCTTTGCTAGAGGGCCGCTGGCTCCCTTTGAGGCTGCATCATACCCTGAAGATCCACAACTCCTGTGGCCTGAGCCTACCAGAGCCCTCCTCACTTCTCTGCTTGGGCTGAGATACTCCTGGAGTCCACTGTCTGGAAGCTTGGGGTGCGCTGCTCCATTTTGCCAGTTCCTAGAATCCTGACCAAAGAGATTTCTGCAACAACCAGGCCTTCCACCAGGCTGGCCACCTCCCTGGAGCTGGGTGATCACCAGGGCAGATCTAGCAACGCTCTCGCATTAGCTCCCAACTCCCCTCCACAGCGTATGCTTCCTGCAAAGCCAGGGCCTCTTACTTCCCCTTTCTTCCTCTGAACAAGGAGGAAATCTTTGGTGAGCGTGCATTTTGCACACAGTGCTGTGAGCACCTTGCAGCTCACCAAGATGGGGTTTCCTGGTATTATTCTTTCCATCGCAGGGTGAAGACACAGTGGCGGAGAGAGCACCCTGGAGATGCCATTCGCAGCCGCGGCCCCAGCAGCCATCCTCCTCCAGGAAGGCTGGTCCATTCTGTCTGCACTTTTTCCCCAGTAGCTTTCCTGGCCTTCTCAACTCCATTCCCCCAGTGAGCTCAGTGTCAGGGATCCCACTGGCTGACATCACATGAGGTTTACCACCTCCAGTACTTCCAGGCCCTTTCTCTGCTCTCCTGGCTTCTGCGCTAACTCCTACACCCACTGATGCTCCACCAGTCTGGGGATTCTATTTGGTGGCCTCTCTACCTACCAGCCACTCCCTTCGGTGATCTGCCTTCTCCAGCTGAGTCTGACTTTGAGGACTCGCCCCACTCCAAGATACTAGACCTGCATTATCTCCCATCCTCAGCCTCGCAGTCCAATGTGCTCATGCAGGAGATTCCCAGACCCAGAGATTGATCCGCAATTCTTCCTGTCGCAACTGTGTCAGCAGTGGCCCTGAAGAGTCCCACTCAACACTTCAGCCACCGCTGGCTTCTCCAGCTAGCTGAGCAAAACCAAACTTCAGGGGTGGCGGCAGAGATGCTCTCAGATGCCTCAAGATGCAGCTGCCCTCATTTTAGCCTCTCCTTAGGGAGAGGCTGTCACCAACAAGCTGACCTTGGGGGCTGCATTTGCCCTTTTCCACACAGATCTAGACTCTTCCTCCTTTGAACTTCTAGCACCGCTGAGCCCAGGCAATCACAGGTCGGAGGCACTTGGATAATATTCAGCCAGCCCAACTTGGGCTCATTTCTCTCACATTCAGTTTGCTTGTCTATAAAATGCGGACAGCACCTCACCTTTCAACCAGCTATCAGGGAACTGGTGATAATGAATGTACCACTCCCAGTGCCTGGTAGGAGCTCAACAAACAGAAATCCCTCTCAGTGGCCCTGCTCCTACGTGGGTACTTCTGTTGCAAATTACAGATGAGTGAGGTCTGAAAGACCCTTACACACCACGGATTTCCTAGGCAGGGAATGTGACAGTCACAACCAGGTCTGTGCCATCTGATAATTCTACTTTGTCTCTTGGGCCTGGTCCCTTCTCTCTTCCCCTCCCAAGGAAATGCAGAGCCACCCGGTTCTTAATAATACCCAACCAGCCTGGACCCCACCCAAAGCAGCTGGCTGAGTCCAGCCAAGGACACTCCTCACCGGACAGACATCCACCAGCCAAATTTCCACATCAGTATTTCCTGGGAAAATGTGTCTACCGGAACAACTCCCCAAACATGCGTCTCTCCCATGGCTCTGGAGCTACAACCAGGAGGCTCCAGGTCTTCCAGGATTGCTTGGTTCTTGTACCTCTGAATGTCAAGAAAGGAACTACCTGTGCCTCCCTACAGTACAGGTATTCTAATTTGAACCAACTATGCTGACAGCCCTGTAAGCTCACTCCAGTCTGTAACAGAAATGGTCCCTAAACTTTGCTCAGATGCTACTGATTCCTTAGAGAGGGCATTTGCTGTTCTCTTCTGGACCTGAAAGAAATATAATGTGCAGGCCTTCAGGTGGCCAGGAATTATGTTTGAAAATGTTGCTGCAGAATACTACTCAGGCAATCTCGTTCTATAGCCATTTTATCCCTATCTCTTTCTTTCTCCCCCGTCCCTCCCTGCTGGTCAGGAGTTGAATGGATCATTTTCGTTCAAAATTTGCTACTTTGTTCTTTGTGAAGTAGGTCGAGGGGAAAAAAATCATAAATAAATACAATCTCCAGGATATGGGCAGGTTTGTTGCAGAATGTTTTGCAGATGAGGGGAACCATTCATTTAGTCTTTACGGCAATCCTGGGGTCAGGCAGCCTTTCAGTAAAGGGGGTGTCCTGTAAACTGACCGCCCCCTTGTTCCCCCCACACAGGGGCTTTAGAAACTTTGGCTCTCACTCAGGCTGTGACCATGAGTTCAGTGATTACAGACCAGTAAGGCCTCCCAATTGTCACTCAGACAATAAACAGCCAGCTGACTCTGCTTAGCAGGTCCTGGGTAGCCTTGGGGCCAAGCCAGATCCCCAGGAACTAGCACTTTCGGGTTCTGAGCCCAGGGGAGGGGGCACTGGCCGGGGGCTGCCGCACCCCTGAAACAAGCCTGCTTCTGATGGATGAGGCTCCGGCTGGTGGCCAGTAAAACTCAGCTGACCAGAAAGTGGGCGGCCCAGAGGGGGCCAGGCAGCCTGACCCAGGACAGCACAACTGTCCATGGGTCAGCAGGCTCCGGGATCCAGGGCGGAGAAGCCGGGCTACTTCTGGGACCCCGGATCCTCCCTGTGTCTTCCCAAGACCACCAGATTTGGGTGGCCCTTTGGCGGGCCCTGCCACTGCCGGCACCGCGCCCGCCTCTTCCAGAACTCGTACAGGCAACAAGTTCTGGCTTCTTCGGAGCGGCCAATGGGCTCCGGAGGCCCGGCGTGAGGGGAGCGCTCCGGTGCAGCCAGCGATACCCACGCCTCGAGGGGAGCGCGCTGCCTTCTCCGCCCCCAGGAGCGCGGAGTTGCAGGACGGTCGAGCAGATCAGCCCTGGGGCGACCCTCGGGGACCGCGCAGCACAATCCCGCTGCGATCGACGGGTATGCGAGCACCCCAGGACCTCAGCCGGGGTCTTCCCACCCTGGCCCTCGCCCCTTACCTCCAGCAACTGCACATAGCTTGCTGGGAACCAGCCGCGGAGCCCGTCCTCCTTCTCGCCTTCCCACCAGCCGCCGTCCGGGACCTGCAGCAGCGTGATCAGCTCGCCCGCGGCGAAGCGGAGCCCCTGGCCGTGCCGCTCCCCGGAGAAGGGGTACAGGGTCCGGCAGCGAGTGCCGGACATGGCCTTGGCACCCGGGCTCACAGGGCAGACTGCATCCCTGCCGAGCCCCGCGGGCTGGGCAGCGGCTCCGCGGGCTCCCAGGCGCCCGGCGCCCGGGGCTCCCGCGCTCTGAGCGCGCGCCGTGTCGGGGGTGCGCGGGGGTCCCCGGGCCGGCAGGGGACGTGCGTTCGGCTCAGGGAAGCGGAGACTCGCTGGCTTCGGCGAGCCAGCGGCGACGCCCCCGGGCCGGGCAGCTCGCAGATCCCAGCTCCGGGCGGGGGGGCGGGGCTCAGGGGGAGGAGACCCAGGGGCCCCGGGCTCCCGAGACAACTTCCCCGGGACGCGGAACGCGGGCTGCAGCCGCGAGGGCCGGCCGGAGCCGGGGCCGCCCTGGCGCGCGGAAATGCGCAGCTCCCGGGGGAGGTGGCACCCGGAGCATCCCCCTCGGCGAGACTCCGCGGCGAGCGGGAGAGGGAGGGGCCGCGCGGACGTGGAGAGGGGCAGGCGGCCGGGTGGCCGGGCGGGGACTCTCCCCGCGACGATGGGGGCGGGACGGGGGCTGGGCCAGGGCGGCCACGCCCGCCAAGGGCTGGGCGCCAGCTCGCGGAGGGACCGAGTCACCCGGGAGGGGGCTCCCACGCACGTCCCCACCACCCAGGGCCGTTGAGAGGGAAACGCCCCTCGGTGCCTTGTTTGCAGGTCTGGTGGTGGGCGGTGGGCGGCGGGTGCCGGGTGCCGGGTGCGCGCTGCCTCCTAGGTGTCTGAAGGAACGTTTTTGTGACTGTCATTGTAGTGGTTGAACCTGGGGTTGAACTTGCCTCCCCAGAAACTGAACAATGGGTGAGAGACTGGTTTGAAGCCAGGCGCCTGAGCGGAGGATCTGGGAGGCAGCTGGTCATATTGGAGGGATGAGGCAGGGAGGACAGGGAAATGGAGTCAGAGTTGGGAGAACTACAATCAGAGCTAGGGACAAATGGAAGAAGGGCGAAAGGCGAGAGGGGCAATGTCCTTAGCTTTACATTGCTAATTAAGGCAAATTAAGGCCAGTTCAGGGTCCCAAGCTTCGGGAAAGGTGGATGGGCCAACTGATGAATCTACACTTATTTAGTCAGTCAACAAACACTAGTAGGAGACGGTCATGTTCTCTGCAATGTGCAAGGTACTACAGACATCATTTGGAAAGGTTCCGGCAGCTCGAGGGATTCCTGAGCTCAGTTGCTGAACTAAACTGACGTTGGACCAAGGACCTTGGACCACAGAGGACAAAGAAAGGTTGGTTTCTTGGTAGCCTACCTCTAAATGGAATATTAAAATGCATTCCCTAAGCTGTAAACAGACCCTTTTATATCTCTGTGCAAGTTGAATATTCCTAATCCAAAAACATCTGAAGTCCCAAATGCTCCAAAATCCTCCTGAGTGCCAGTATGATGCCACAAGTGGAAAATTCCACAGCCCAATTCATGTGAAGGGTTACAAGCCAAACACAGATGCAATGAAAACATATAAACAGTGGACAGGAAACAAATGAATTTTGTGGTTAGACTTGGGTCCGATCCCTAAGATATCTCGTTTGTTATACGCAACTATTCCAAAACCTGAAATCCTAAACCCTTCTGGTTCCGAGCATTCTGCAGAAGGGATACACACAAGGGCTGTACTTGTGCCCTGCTCAGTAACCTTCCTTGGTTCCCCGTTCCCTATTCAGTTGGATATGAACTTCTCGGTCTGTGCATTTGGGGTCCTCCACAATACTTACTCCAGCCTCATCCTGCACTCTGCCTACCCAAATATAGGTTATGAAACCAGTCAGTGGGGCTTCAGAAGCATTAAGGTCTTGCACACCTGTTGCTGCTTTGAATCAGACCTTGGCATAGCCTTTCACCTGGGTCAGTGGTACTCAACCCTGGCTGTGCATTAGAATCACCTGAGTAGCTTCCTAAACAGAATCACACCCAGGCCCTCCCTACCTTTGAAATTCACTGTTGAGCTGCAGATTGCATTAAATCATCTCACCTGAGCAGTCTCTGCCTACCCTCTGGGCCTGGGCACGTTGACAAATACAGATTGTCTGTAATATTCCATCAGTTACAGATTCACAAACACTTGCTTAGCCAGGGATATGGAAAACAAACTCTTGACCACAGCCACCATTAAGAGTCCTTTAGGGCGGCTGGAGCGGTGGCTCGGCGGTTACGGCGCTTGCCTGACATGTGAAGGTACACGTGTTTGAACCCCAGCACCCATGTACACAACTAAGTGTCAGAGCAACGAAAGCCATGTGAAAAACTCAATCAAAATTGATTCTGTCTGTCTGTCTGTCTCTCTCTCTCTCTCTCTCTCTCTCTCTCGCCTTCTCTTAAAAAAGAAAAAAAAAAAGAGTCCCTTAGGGGGGCTGGAGTGGTGGTTCAGTGATTATGGTGCTTGCCTGGCATGTGTGAGTATGCAGGATAGAACCCCAGCACCACGTACACAACGAAGTGTCAGAGCAACAAAAGCCACATGAAAAACTAAATAAAAATTGCTTCTCTCTCTCTCAGTCTCTTTCTTTAAAAGAAAATAAAAAAACTAAATAAAAATTGCTTCTTTTTCTCTCTCTCTCTAAAAAAAGTGTCCCTTAACACAGAGAACACAAGGCCCTGTGTTCAATCCCCACCACAAAACAAAGCAAACCGTCAACAGCAAAGGGCTACATAATTTGGCACGGAAAACAAGTCACTAACCAGACACAGGGGTGCATGTCTGTAATCCCAGCGTCTTGGGAAGCTGAGGCAGGATCTCAAGATCAAGGTCAGCCTCAGGAACTTTGCAAGACCCTGCCTCAAAATGAAATAAACATTGGGGATGTAGCTTAGTGGTAAAGTACCCTTGGGTTCAAACCCCGATACCATCCCCCACCTCCCCAAAAAAAAGGAGAAAGGAAAAGGTCACTAATCATATTTTTGAGAAAGGTTCTCACTGTGTAGCCTCAGACTTGGGCTTACCTTGCCTTCGCCTCTCAAGTAGCTGGAATTAGAGGTGTGTGCCTCTGCACGTAGTCGGTGTCTGTCTTGATAGAAATAAGGATAAGACTAGTCAAGCCCCCCAACCCTGTTGGGTCCCTTTCCCCCAATTGTAATTGGAGATTAAGCCAATAACGGGAATGTGAGACGTGAGATGGTTAAGTATATGAGCTCCAGACTGCCTGTATTCAAACCGAGTTCTGCTGCTTTCTGTCTGTGTGACTTTGGACAACTTACTCTACCTCTCTGATCCTCATTTTCCTTATCATTAAAACAAGATGATAGCAGTATTTTAATTGTAACATTATTAGGAAGATGAAATGAGTAAACATGTGAACTGTTTAATGCCTGCTACATTAAGTACTCAAATATTGGCAATTATTTTTATTTAGTTTGATGGTCCTGATCATTTATCCTCTAGCACTTCTTTTTGATCTAAGATTTCCAAGACAGCATTAGAAGTGGAAATTTTGACATCTTTGAGATGCCACAATTTGTAAATGAACGTATCCTGTATTTCCATTTTCTCCCAAGATCCTAAAAGAAAGATAAGGCCAGGCATGGTGGCACAAGCTTCTAATCCCAGCAACTTGGGAGACTGAGGCAGAAGGATCACAAAGTTGAGGCCAACCTCAGCAATTTAGTGCAGCCCTAAGCAACCTAGTGAGACTGTCTCAAAATAAAAAAATAAAAAGAGCTGAGGATGTAGCTTAGTGACAAAGCACCCCTGGGTTCAATCCCTTGTACTGGAAAAGAGAGAGATCATAAGTCCCTTATCTATTTTCACCTTGCCTTTTTGTTTGTTTGATTTTGGTTTTTTGTACCGGGAATTGAACCCAGGGACACCTTACCACTGAGCTACATCCCCAGCCCAGTCTTTATTATTGTTGATGCTGCTATTATTATTATTTGAGACAGATCTACCTTGCTGAGGGTCTTGCTAAATTGCTGAGGCTGGCCTCAAACTCACTATCCTCCTGCCTTGTCCTCCAGATGCTGGGATTACAGGCATGTGCCGTCACTCCTAGGTTCTGTTACTATCTTGAACTCGTATTTAAATCTGATAATTATTGCACTTTTTTTGCTAAGTGAATCATATTATGCCAATTAGACTCCTAGAAGTTTATGAGCAGGATGGCATCCATGTGTTTGGTTTCCATCTATCCCTCTTGAAGCCTAACATTGTCTTACAAGAAGTAAGCATAGAGCACTTCCTGAATCATTTTGCATAGACAGTTTGGACCCCTGCCCTTATTCAGATTTTCTACATTCATCTAATTCTGTAAGCACATGTTGCAACATCCAGATGAGACTGTATACTCCCCGAGAGCAGACCTTCGTCTCTTAGATTATAATGTGCAATTTCTAATTATGTTGTGCGACAGATATTCTCTTCCCAAGACAGCTTTATATGCTTTTCCATCAGGCTATGGATGGCAGAGAAATGTAAGGGTTTTAGTCTCTTGAAGAGCTAAACTTCGCTGGATGCGATGGCGCATTCCTGTAATCCCAGCAATTTAGGAAGCTGAGGCAGGAGGATCACAAGTTCAAAGCCAGTCTAGGCAACGTGGGTAGACCTTCTCCCATAATCAGAAATAAAAAGGGCTGGGGATATGGCTCAGTGGTTAAGTGCCCCTGGGTTCAATCCCCAGTACCCAAAAAAAAAAAAAAAATACATTATGGTAAACAAAATAAGCCGAACACAAAAGATCACATATATATTATATGATTCCATTTATATGAACTGTCCATATGAAAGTCCAGAGAAGGCAAATCCATAGAAACAGTAAATATATTGGTGGTTGCCTGGGGTTGAAAGTAAGCAAACAAAAATGCAAGGTTTCCTTTTGGGGTAGTGAAAATGTTCTAAAATTAGATTATGGCAATGATTGCACAACTTGGCAAATCACTGAATTGTATACTTAAAACAATTTTTTTTCTGGCATGGAAAGTGTTCCCCAATAAAGCTATTAACATAAAAATAAGCAAAGAGAGGCCTTCTTAACCCAACAAGGGTATTTGTCATGTGCACCGGTTCATTCCACAACCATCCAAAGAGCTATTAAACCCACATATAAAATGTACAATGTAGGGCTAGAGCGGTGGCTCAGCGGTTATGGTGCTTGCCTGGCATGCGCAAGGACCTGAGTTCGAACCTCAGCACCATGTACAAAGAGAAGTGTTGGAGCAATGAAAGTCAAATGAAAAAACTAAATAAAAATTGATTCTCTCCTTCCTTCTCTCTCTCACTATTCCTCTCTCTTAAAAAAAAAAAAAGTACAATGTGACCAGGTGCCGTGGTACACACCTGTAATCCCAGTGTCTCGGGAGGCTGAGGCAGGAGGATTACAAGTTCCACATCAGCCTGGGGCACTTAGACCCTGTCTCAAAATAAGAAAGGAACAGGGCTGGGGATGTATCTCAGTGGTAGGGCACCCTCGGTTCAATCCCCAGTATCACACACACGAAGAATGTATACCATGATTCCATTTGTATGAAATTCATAAAAGTGAGCGTGTATTTTGGGTGCAGGGGCAGATATCTAGTATGCTAGGCATAATCTGCTTCTTGATTCAGGGATACACAGAGCTATTCTCCATTCTGTGTACTTATACTTTTTTTTTTTTTTGGCCTGGGAAAATTAAAAATTGTAAATGGTCATACTAAAATACAGATCATATACAAGTAGAGGTTTTAATTTTGTTTTCTGGAACCCTAATGGACATTTTGTGTGTAGTTCTTAGGATCGGTGATATTGAAGATCAGTTTGGGAGCCAGACCATGATGGGTCACACCTGGGATCCCAGGCATCCAGGAGGCTGAGACAGGTGGATCACAAGTTTGAGGCCAGCCTAGGTGACTTGGTAAGATCCTGACCTTGAAAAAGGAAAAAATCGAGAAGGAAAATAAAGTTAAGTTAATGAGCTGGAGAAAGCATTTTGGAATCCTGACTTTGGAGAAAATAAATGGGTGCAGTTCTGACCTTGTTGTCTAGAAGGAAGGTGGCCTGGAGCTTGCACAGGAGAGAAAGTGTGAAGGGCACCATGCATCCGCTCCTCCGTCCTTGCATCTGTAATCACAGCCAGAGGAGCCAGCCAAAATCCCTAAACCTAAGTGTGCCTGTGAAAGGAGGGTATGTTAGAAGTGACAGCTGTCGGTGGGCCTCACCCCCGGAGAATCTGCTATAACGTGTCTGGGGTGGGACCCAGGAATCTTGTGTTTTTAACAAATTCCCAGAGTCTTCTGTGGCTCTCAGGACCATGCTCCAAGGGATGCCATGCCACTTTCACAAGAGAAATCATAATTTACAAGGAAAACCCGGGGTTTACCTTGGTACCTTATTTGGCCAGGCCCATCAACATTTAAAAGAAGGAGGGGGAAGAGGAAGTAAAAACTTAGCCTCAGATAGAAAATGAGAAGGCAAAGAGGTGTCAGAGGATAGAATTACAAGAGTTTCAGCAAACTTTTTCCTTTTTTGGGTGCTGGGGATTGTACAACCCAAGGCTTCATGTCACTGAGCTATGTCCCCCAGCCCAGCCCAGTTTTAACAATCATGCAATACTGGGGATTGAAAAAACTAACACAGGGCTGGAGCAGTGGCTTGGCGGTTACAGCGCTTGCCTGGGATGCGCAAGTACACGGGTTCAAACCCCAGCACCCACATACACAACTAAGTGTCGGAGCAACGAAAGCCATGTGAAAAATTCAATAAAAATTGATTCTCTCTGTCTCTCTTTCTCTCTCTCTCTCCCTCTCACTGTCCTTCTTTCTTTAAGACAAAAAAAAAGAAAGAAAGAAAAAGAAAAAGTAACCCATGCATGCTAGGTAAGCACTCTACCACTGAGTTATATTATACTTTTTTATTATACTTTTTTTTTTTTTTTGAGACAGTGTGTAGCTAAATTGCCCAGACTAGCTGGCCTCAAACTTGTGATCCTCCTGCTTCAGTCTCTGGAGTAGCTGGAATGATTACAGATATGGCACAGGCCCGGTCAGTTTTAAGTCTTTTTATTTTATTTTTTTTTCTTTTTAAGACACAGGGACAATGAGAGAAAGAGAGAGAGAGAGAGAGAATCAATTGTGTTGAGTTTTTCATGTGGCTTTCGTTGCTCCTAGACTTCATTGTGTACTTGGTGCTGGGATTTGAACTCGTGCATTCACGCATGCCAGGCAAGCGCTGTAACTGCTGGGCTACCGCTCCTGCCTCAGTTTTAAGTCTTAATTGAATTTACTGTCAACTCTACAATCCCGCAATACTGCATTACGTAAAAGAAGTGTTTCGATGCCCCAAGCAGGGGTTATTAATTTTATAGACAGACTTGAACATTAACAACAGGTTTGGTCATTCCCATGTTACTTTTCTTATAAGGTGGGGACAGGGAGAATAATAGAAAAATAACTGATTAGTTAACATCTGATTATGTCAGGTAGTTTTTTTGTATGCGTGAGGATTAAGGGAGAGGGAGCATCATTATCATTCTGTTTGAAACTGGCTGGTTTGGAAAATTTGGTTGTTATCTTTCCTAATCCTGATTTCTCAGAAAGCCAGATAAACAGCTTAGCTGCAAGTGGGGATGTGGACCTTTACCGTGAGTGACTCCATTTTTATTTTAGCCTGATCTGTTGGGGCCTGGTGCAGGAGCTTAGTCCAAAACAATGGTCTCTAATTTTTATTTAACAGCAGTAATGGATAAATGAGGAAAGAAAAAGATTAGGTAGAACAGAAGAGACAGAGAATGTAGAATAAGAACAAGAAAAGAGGGTTAGAAGAAAGAAGAGAAAGGGGCATGAGAGGAACAGGAAAGAGAAAACCAAACCCAACCTTGTCCTGGGTCTTTCAACCTTTTCCCCCTCCCTTTGAAACTCTGAGGCCAGAAGAAATTCCAGCCCAAACCAGCTTTTCTAGTGAAAGCAACATTTGCAAACAAAACCGGAAAGGAAAACAGAAAGGGGAGGGAAAAAGAAAGGAAGGGCCTCAAAGAAACTGAAAAAATTGTAAGACCAAAAATAACACTTACAGGAGATTGAAGTCAGAGCTTGGTGAGTGGCGCACGTCTGTGATCCCACGGCTAGGGAAGCTCAGGCAAGAGAATCACAAGTTCAAAGCCAGACTCAAGGATTTAGGGAAGCCCTGAGTAACTTAGCAAGACCCAGTCTCAAAGTTAAAAGGGCTGGGGCTGGGGCTCAGTGGTTAAGCACTGCTGGGTTCAATCCCAGGATCCCAAAAAAGAGATTGAAGTCAGAGGCTGGGGATGTTGTTCAGGGACAGAGCACTTGCCTAGCCAGTATGAGACTCTGGGTTTGTCACCAGTACCACCAAAAAGAAAGAAAGAAATTAAAGTCCTGTCTTTTCACAGCTCTTGCCCCAAGAGTGTTGAAAAGACTTGCTGACCTATTCCTACTCTTCCCCATCTGTGGCATGGAAGTATGGAAATGAGATTGTCCTTCAAGAGAAATTAAGGACAGAATATTCAACAGGGAGCTGAGCAGAGATAAGCAAAGCCACAGAAGGAGATGGAGAAATCTTCAGGGTCAAGACCCAGTTCCAACATGATGACCAGTATTACCAACTGGAGCATGGTAAAACCTATCCAAAAAGGACTGAGCCCTCCAAGAGATTAGAAAGAATGAGGTTTAAGGGAACTGCTATGCTTCTGGGACCTGACATCATCCCTGCTTAGGGCTTCTTTGCCCAGGGTCACTTCCTTGAAATATACTTGCACATTGCATCATTGCATGCGTGAAAACACACACACACACACACACACACACACAATTACCTTGCCTTGATTATTTATCCCAGCCTGCTCCTTTTTTTTTTTTTTTTTACCAACGATTGAACCCGGGGCACTTTACCACTGAGCCACATCCCTAGTCCTTTTTATTTTTATTTTGAGACAGCGCCTCTCTAAGTTGCATAGGGCCTTGTTAAGTTGCTGAGGCTGGCTTTGAACTTGTGATCCTCCTGCCTCAGCGCTCCCAAGCCACTGGGGTTACGGGTGTGTGCCACCATGCCTGGCTCAGCTGCCTTCTCTTGCCTCAGAAAGAAGCCTGCTCCTAATTTATTGCCCTGGCAGCCTGGTCAAAGCTGGTATTTTCACTTGTAGATAGTCCTTCTCTACCAAGGTGTGAAAATAGCCCCTTGTTAAAAGTGGCTTAGGTTGACACAAATCCCTGGGTATTTTAAGTTTCAAAAAAAGTTCTTGGTTTTCCTTGATTTTCTCCTGCAAAAAGGGGCTGACCAAGGATGACTGTTAGGAATAGCTTGTTTCTTTCTCGGAACAAAACCCCATCAGCATGAGTCTCCATTCTTTTGAAGGCTAAAAATAAATTCAGAATTAATCACAACCGAAAAGGAACAGTCTCTTCGATGAGTATAATTAGCTCTCCGTTTATTAATGAAGACTCACATGATGAGGCTCATCTGAGCCCCAACTTTTTTGCTTACTAAATTACATGCCCAGGACAACCGGCTGCAGCAGAAAAGGGACGGAGACACCTGTTGCCCGGTGCCAGGGAGACGAGGGCAGGAGAGTGTGCTTGGTCAAGCGTTGACCTCCATTGACTGCCCAGGTGTCCTTCTGCACCCAGCCTGGTTCACATCAGAAGAAACTTCACTTTTGTGATTGAAAAGCCAGGGTGGCTATGGAAACTTCCAGTCCTGGGATTGTGAGGAGGTAGAGGGAAAGTTTATCTACTCTCTAGACTAATAAAAATTCTTTCCAAAGCCTTTGAGGACAGCTCAGTGAAGAAATAAAATGCATGTTGAAATTCCTTTTGCCTTCCGCAACAGGATCTCCCTGTCAGACAAAGGAGGAATCTCAAGTCCTCCCCGTGGTTGCCCGAAGGTCAGAGCTGGCAGAAAGGGCTGGACAGGTCATCCAAAGAACTTCGGGGCAAACTGCCCTTCAGACTGTTCAGGGCTGGAAACAGCTTGGAGACTAAGAGGCACATGCCCAACTTCTCTGGGTAATCAAAGTTGAGGCTGAGAATACAGGAAGCCCAGCTTTCCCAAAAGCCAATATCCAGAAACGTCAGGAATTCAGAATTCAGCTAGAACTGAGCAAAAGGAGTTTGGAAGAAGCAAGACAAGAAATGGGTCCCATGTTGTTCACCGTTGGGTGGATATACGGGGTTTCATTATATATTCTCTCTGCTTTTTCATAGGTTTGAAATTTGTCATAATACTAAAATAAGTAGGTAATATGCACCTGAGCTTACTCCATATAACTTTTTTGAAAGATCTTCAGAATCTTATAGCCTACACACTCAGATTCCAAATCATTCTAACAAACCTGTCAATAAATATAATAAATAGTGAGTATATATAACATATATGAGATACTGGGAATCGAACCCAGGGGCATTTTACATGGAGTTACATCCCCAGGCCATTTTATTTTATTTTGAGACAGAGTCTGGCTAAGTTGCAGAGGCTGGCCTCCAACTTACAATCCCCCTGCCTCAGTTTCCCAAGTTGCTGAAGTTACAGGCACGTGCTGAACACCTGCTGATCATTTGATACCAGTGGCTGGGGCAAGGATAGGGATCAAGGTGAGTCATTTCAAATGTCTCAAGAAGGGGCTGGAGCTGTGGCTTGGTGGTTACAGCGCTTGCCTGGCATGTGCGAGGACGGGGGTTTGAACCCCAGCAATGTGTTCACAGCAAAGTGTCAGAGCAACGAAGACCGTGTGAAAAACTAAATGAAGTTGATTCTCTCTCTCTCTCTCTTTCCCTTATTCTCAAGAAAATAAAAGGAATCTTAGGGCTGGGAATGTAGTTCAATGGTAAGGCACTTGCCTAGCATGCACAAGGCTGGGTTCCAGCCCCCAACACACAAGATAGATGTTGGTAATAGATGTTAATAAATGGATAAAGCAGTGTGAACAGCAGAGGTGGAGTTAAGTAATTTAAATCTTAAACTGAGCTTGCAAGACAGATGACACAAATGCCAGTCCCAGCTCTGTCCTTCCTAGTCCAAGCCCAAGTTTTCTCATCCATACAATAGGAACAAAGTATCTACTCTATGGTTTTTTATTTGTGTGTGTGTGTGTGTGTGTGTTACCAGGGATTTATTTCAAGGGCACTTAACCATTGAGCCATATCTCCAGCCCCCTCCTTCGTTTTGATACAGGGTCTCACTAAGTTGCTTAGAGCCTCGCTAAATTGCTGAGGCTGGCTTTGAAATTGTGATCCTCCTGCCTCAGTCTCCCAAGTTGCTGGGATCTCTCTATGTGTCTTCCCGACCCACAAAGACAACCACAGAAGGCAGTGCATTGGAAGTGGCTAATGAACTATACATTATTCAAATATAAATATTGTGAGAATGGCAATGACCCTGGATCCTTCCATTTTATTTTATTTCTTTATTTGGTGCTGGGGATGGAACTCCAGCCTTCCTGCCTGCTAAGCAGGCACTCTATCACTGAGCTACACCCCCAGCCCTGATTCATTCCATCTTAAAAGTCAACGCAGCATGGAATACTTTTTTGGAAGATCTTCATCCACAGGGGTTAAAAGATTCCAAGTTATGTCAAATGTTTGTAAAGGAAGAAGTAAGTAAAAGGAGCAATTTTTATTATTGGGCAAATACACTTATGCTGGAACAAATCATTTCCTAATTAAAATTAAATGAGGCCAATGCTAACATTGGTCACCAGGGGGGAAGAGTCTGGGAACGGAGAGGGAGGGCAGGAGATTTAACTTTCCTTTATAAATCTTGGCATCGATTTGTTAGCTACAATGAGCTCATATTACTTTTGCAATCTAAAAGAGATTACAAAGAAAATTAAGTACTCAGAATAAGTAAGGGAATAATGAACATGGATTTTGTGCCTGTGACCCTTCACCAGGTGAGATATGGCTCAAGATACTTCAGCCTACGGTGAGTTCCACCTTCCATCATCTCTGCCCTTTCAGGGTCTGAAGCTGCTGGCCGCCTGCCTGGTGGGATTTCTTAGGACCTTGACCTTGACCTTGGTAAAAATCTTACAGAAGCCTCTTGAAACAGTCTTCTAGTAAATTGGTATTAGATTGAACCATACAGAAATAATGCCAAATCATATTTGGTCTGTACAAATAATACTTTAAACTTGATAATTCAGTAAAACATCCCCATCTCGTTATAACCCAAAGGGGTAAAGCAAACCCTAGGGAAGCTTCCAATTTGCCCCGTTCCTCCCACATTCCTTACTGACCACCCACTATGGGAAACTTGGCCTCCTGCTGTGCTGGATTAGGGATCTGCAACATCAGCAGGTCACTGGAAGTACCGGTGTGTGTGCAAAATCCAAATACCTGGGGCCAACCCAGGAGATGTTGAAACCAGGTGGTCTAGGGCATTACAATCTTTTCTTGGGTGTTTCTTGGCTTCCCATGGGCAGCTATACAAGAATCACCTAGAGATTCAAGATGTTTGGGGGGGGGCCAGGTGTGAGCGATTTTTATATATATATTTTTTTTATTTTCTTCTTGCAGTACTGGGGATCGAACCCAGGGACATAATACCACGAAGCCACATCCCCAGCCCAGACCTCTTTTTTTTTTTTTAAGAGAGAAACAACTTTATTTAGTTTTTCACATGGCCTTCGTTGCTCCAACACTTAGTTGTGTACATGGTGCTGGGGTTTGAATCCGAGTCCTCGTTCTTGCCAGGCAAGTGCTGAAACTGCTGAGCCACCGTCCAGCCCCCCCTCTTTATTTTTCATTTTGACTCATGGTCTCACTAGATTGCCCAGGCAAGCCCCAAACTTGCAAACCTTCTGTCTCAGCTTCCTGAGTTGCTTGGCTTACAGTTGCGCAACTCTACGCCCAGCTAGGTATGAGCTGTTTTTGAAAAGATCTCCTGGTGATATCAATGTGCAGACAAGTTTGCAAGTTTGGGGACCAAACTTGCCTTGTGAGTGTGAGCGCTAGAGTTTGTTGTCCTTCACTTCTAGGAGGAGGAATCCCCTGCAGCCCAGCAGGAATGATGTCATCGAGGTGCATACCTAGTTCGGGAAGAACCAGACCTGCCCACGTGGATGGCTCTGGTCAGCCCATTCTGTTCTCCAGCACTGCCCACCTTGGCTGTCTGCCTCTATAGAGATGGGACACCTGCTAATTCTCTCTCCCTCAGCTCCTTCTATGTCCTGGCATCCCGTCTTCTGATACCCACTCCACTGGGGAGCTTCTTCCCCTGCCTGGGAGTACAGCCCAGGACCCACCAGGGAGTACGTTGCCATGACGATGGTGGCTTAAAGCTCCCCCAGCCCCCTTCTGCCACTGCCAAAGTCCTGTGAAAAATCAGAATTCAGCTCTTCTGGCTGCCTGGACGCCTCCATAGGAAAGTGATGGGAGATTGTTGCCTTCTGTGTTTTGAAAAGATGTAAAAAAGCAGGGAACCACAACCTCACAACAAAGACAGAATCTTCCCAAGTTTATTGAGATTCATAAAGGAACCTCCTCTGAGAGAGAGAGAGAGAGAGAGAGAGAGAGTGTTACTAGGGATTGAAGCCAGGGGTGTTTAACCAGGGAACTACATCCCCAGCCCTTTCTTTATTCTTGATTCAGGGTCTTGCTAAGCTGCCTTGACAGACCTGAAATATGCAATCCTCCCTCAGCCTCCCAAGACACTGGGATTACAGGAGTGAGCCACCACGCCTGGCAAGAAACCGATTTTCTTAGAGCAAGGATTACCCACCATAATTGTCAAAAGGGAGAAGCTCAGGGAACGATAGGAGAAGGAGCCATCTCTTTAGATGAAGGAAGAAGCGGAACAGGTAGAAAGGGGGTACATGTCAGCAACATCAAAGAATGAATATTTTTTTAAGAGGTGGAGTCTTGGGTTAGAGTGGTGGCTCAGTGATAGAGCACTTGTCTGGCACGAGTGAGGATCCAGGTTCAAATCCCAGCACTACAGATGCAACTAAGTGTTGGGGGAAAAAAAGTAGATGAAAAAATAAAATTGATTCTTTCTCTTTCACTCTTTCTCTATTAAAAAAAAAAACTGAAGCTGAGCAAATGCTAAAAAGAAAAAGAAAAAAGAGAGAGAAAGAGGGGTAGAGTCTTGCTGTGTTGCCCAGCCTGGCCCTGGACTCCTGCTCAGATGATACTTCTGCCTCAGTCTCCAGAGGAGCTGGGACTACAAGCCTGTACCACTGTGCTCAGAAGGTGATTCTCAGAAAACTGCAAATAAGAAAGAGTCTGAGGTGGAGGCTGCATGGAGCAGGAGGCAAGTAGCCTAAAAACCGAAAGAAAGCCAGGTGTCGGGGTGCACAACCATAATTCTAGCTGCTGTAGAGGCTGGAGCAGAAGGGTCACAAATTGGAGGCCAATCTGAGCAATTTAATGAGACCTTGTTTTAAAAAAAATTTTTTTTTAAGGGCTGGGGATGTGCCCTGGTGGTAGAGCACTTGCCTAGCATGTGCAAAGCCCTGGATTTGATCCAGGGAGAAAGAAAAAGAAATCACAGGTACCCTAGCAGGGAATTTTGCCAAGAGGAAGAAATGGTTCTAGGAAAGAGAAGACTGATAAAGTGTCCATTAATTACCTAGTTGCTATACCAAAATGTAGTGGTTTAAGCAACTTTTTTTTTGGTACGAGGATTTGAGCCCAAAGATATTTTACCACTGAGCTGCATCCCCAACTCTCTATTTTTTTGAGACTTGGTCTTTCTACATTGCTTAGGACCTCAATAAATTGTTGAGGCTGGCCTTGAACTTGCAATCCTCCTGCCTCAGCCACCTGAGTTGCTTGAATTAACAGACATGTACCACCGCACCTGGCAACAATAAATTTTTCTTTTTTTTTTCTTTCTTTTATTATTTTATTTTAAAGAGAGAAGGATAGTGAGAGAAAGAGAAAGAATCAATTTTATTTAGTTTTTCATGTGGCTTTCATTGCTCCAACACTTCATTGTGTATGTGGTGCTTGGGTTCCAACCAGCATCCTCGTGCATGCCAGGCAAGCACCGTTAACTACCAAGCCACCGCTCCAGCCCCAACAATAAATATTTCTTATGATTTCTGGAGGTCTGGAATTCAGCAGCAGCTTAGCTGGGAAGTTCTGGTTTGAGATTGCTGGCATGGTTGCAATGAACTTGTTAGTTTGCACTGCAGTCATTAAAGGCTCCATTGGACCTGGAGGATCTAATTCCAACATGGCGCACCCTCAGGGCTGTTGGCTGAAGACCTCAGTTCCTCAATCTGTGAAGTTGTCTTTGTGACATAGCAGCTGAGCTCTACCAGAGGAAGTGATCCCAGAGCCAGTAAGTCACAGCTGCAATATCACCTATGACCTAGTTTTAGAAGTTGCTTGTTTTGTGTCTACAGCATCTAAATGGTTCCACAGTTCAGCTCTCTACGGGGAAGACACAAGGAATGGAGCATTGCTGGGGCCATCTTGAAAATGAGCCCTTCAAGGAGAATACCCTTTCTCAGTCAGAGGACCTCAAAGCATGGTTTTACAGGTTATTACCTATTCAAGGAAGCTCAGGAGACAGGGCTAGTCTGCAATCTATTCCAAACCTGATGGTCTGGCCATGTCCTAGCCAAACCAAGCAGGTACACTTTTCCATAATAAGCCTTTCTGTGAGAGGTCCATGCACCTCTCACAAAGCTGTAGTCTGTGCCTCAGCACTAATTTGTCAGGGTGCTTTCAAAGATAGAAAACAGGAAACCCAACGTTTTTTTCTTTTCTTAAGTATTGATTCATACAAATGAAGAGTTCAGAGGGAGGACGCTTCAGGCACAGCTGCATCTAGGATCTCAATAACATCATGACCTTTCTCTTAGATAACTCTAAGAATTGATTTAGTTCTGTCACCTTTACTCTCCCATAGCTCTCTCATTACTGTGACACATGGCACCTGCAGCCCTGCTGATTCTCAGGTTCAGCCTAGATATGGTGAGGCTTTGGGGAGGCACTTGGAATTAAAAGTTCTGAATCTGATTCTTTTTGACCCCTCTCTTGAACAGTTGCTGTGGCCGAGGAGATGAAAATATGCTCATAGGCTTAATCTGCAATGTGTCCCATCCTCCCCGGAAAATGGAACTCACTCAGACTCAGTGCTACCCAATTATTTATTTATTTGCAGTGTTAAGGACTGAACCCAGGGCCTTGTGCATGCTAGGCAAGTGTCCTGTCACTATGCTATGTAATATTTTCCAAGACATTTTCCCAAAGGAATATCCTGGAATTATACTGGGAAGGCAAAAGACACAGTGGTCACTGCTGTCATAGGTCAGCATCAACTCCTGATGCAGGGGGAAAGGGTTTACCCTGGGGATGGATGCTGTCCATCAGCAGATGGACCACCCTGGTGCCTAGGTACAGAGGTACAGGAGGCCCTGTGACTGCTTCATCTCAGGACATGCTGGAAAATCCTCAAGTTAGAGGCTTATGATTCAAAGCATGAGGCTTTTGATATTAGAAAGTAGACTTTTGTTTTCAAGTGAGTTAATAGTAGAAACAAGGTATCAACTAAACAAAAGATTGTATTCATTCGTCAGTCTTTGCATCAAATATGTTGGAAGCGCTTGCCACATGCTATGATGTCTGGAATTATGGTTTGGATATAAAATGTCTCCCCCAAAGCTCCTGTGCTCGTGCAGAAATATTCAGAGGTAAAGTGATCAGCTTGTGAGAGCTGTGACCTCATCAGTCCATCCTGTTTGAAGTGACTGGTAACTACAGGCAGGTGGGGCCTGGCTGGAGGCGTGGGTCACCGTGGTGCGTGACCTGGAAGAGACCATCTTCCTGTGGCTCCTACTGCCTGGCCTCCCTGCACCCCACTCTCTGCGCCCTGCTTCCTGGCCTCCAGGAGCTGAGCCGCTGTCTTTCACTGTGCCCTTCTGCCAGGGTGCAACGCCTCACCTTGGGCCCAGAGCAATGCAGTTGACCATCTGTGGTCTGAGACCTCTGAAACTGTGAGCCCCAAATAAATTTTTCATCCTCTAAGTTGTTCTTGTGAGGTCACAGCTATTAAAAGCTAAAACACTTGGAACAATGTTTAAAGAGAGTGGGGAAACATAGGTGAAATTCCAGGCACGGCTGGCTTCTTTTAGAATTTAGTTGGCAGTAGCCATGTGTCTTAGCCCTTCTTCTTGCTGTGATGGAATATTGAGGCCAGGTCACTTATAAAAGCAAGCTCTCTCCAGCACTCTTGTTCTCTTCACCATGTGATGCCTTCTTTCCTCCATAAATAACTCCTTAATCCGTTCATGGATTTGTCATGAGGCTTCCTCCTTCCCTCATGAAGAGAAGGAGGAAGCCTCCCAGAGGACCCTCTTTTCAACATTATGGCACTGGGGCCCAAGTTCCCAACATGAAAATATGGGGGCTACATTCAAATAAGACCATATTATCAGCATCTGCTGCCAGGCTTGAGCAAGACTACCCTGACTCCCTCCCTTCCCTTCCCTTCCCCTGCCCCTTCCCCTTCCACTTCTGCTTCCCCTTCCCCTTCCACTTCTGCTTCCTCTATCCCCTTCCCCTTCTATTCCCTTCCCTTCCCCTTCCGCTTCCCTTCCCCTTCCCCTTCCTCTTCTCTTCCCTTCCCCTACCTCTTCCCTTTCCCTACCGTTTCCCCTTCCCCTCCCCTCCCTCCCTTCTCTCTCTCTCTGTCTCTCTCTCTCTTTCCATTAACAAGGATTGAACCCAGGGGCACTTAACCAATGAACCACATCCCCAGCCCTTTCTATTTTATTTTTTTTTATTTTGAGACAGCATCTCACTAAGTTGCTTAGGGCCTCACTCAATTGCTGAGGCTGGCTTTGAACTTGCAATCCTCCTGTCTCAGCCTCCAGAGCCACTGGGATTACAGGAGTGTACCACCATGCCCGGCCTACTCTGACTCTTTAGGAGCTGGAGAGTTTGTGAGCTTTGCCCATTTTAGTAGCTTCAACTGTTGAAAGTCGCTTAGTTTACTGTTCCTCTGCTTGAGTCATGAAAAACCTTTTTTTGTTTTTTCGTACAGTACCAGAGACTGAACCCAAGTTGCTCTACCACTGTGCCACATCACCAGCACTGTTTATTTTTAATTTTGACACGGGTTCTCACTAAATTACCCAGGCTGGCCTCAAAATTACGATTCTCCTGCCTCAGCCTCCCAGATGCAGCTGTGTGCATCACCACATGGGGAACTTTTGAACAATTTACAGCTTCTTCTCCCATTGGAGGTTTTATCAATTCTACGAAGTCATCATTTTTCAGCATTAAAACCCCCTGCTTCTTCCCTTGTACAGTGATTCTGGCTTCACCTTTGAATCCCTTTGTCTTGAGGCAAATAAGAGAGAGAAAAACATGAAGACCAGGTTCAGGCTGGGAAAAGTCTCCTGCTAGTTAAATTCTGCCACCAGATCCAGCTCCCTGCTAGCACACTCTATGGCTCCCTCCTCCTCCTTTAAGTGTCCTTATCTATATGATAATTACTCAACTAAGAACGATTTAAGATTCTGCTAAATTCCACATTTTAAAATCTAGCTCTGTGATTTTGCAGGAGTGATGGCTTCTATTTTTAAAGGGGCTGATGCTTTCTCTTTTTCTGATCATTTTCAAGTGAAATTTGAACTTAATAGAGCCGTTTTGAAAGCCCAGCTGTAGCATGGATTCTTCCCAAGCTGCATGGAGCTGGGGCAGTGTTTCACAAAGTGGGGGTTCACGTCTACTGCTGGTGCATTGAACAATTGTAGGGACCTAGGGATGAGCATTTAAAATGATGTTCAACTGAATCTTTTATGTCTTTCAAACTTGTGACTTCGTGAATAGTGTTGCTAGGACAAGGTGAAAGGAGAAAGCGATGTTAGCTCAGAATTGAAAGAAAAGTTTTAGTAAACCAAAGTGATGCTAATATGCAGATTTTTCAGAATTCATTACTTTGTTTCTAGCCATTGCTGTAATAAATTACTACAAGCTTGATAGCTTAAAACAAAATCCATTTATTCTCCATTTCTGGAGATCAGAACTTCCAAATTGTTTTCACTGGGCTAAAATCAAGATGCTTGAAGATCCCTGGTTCTCCAAAGGATCCAAGAGAGACTCTATGCTTGCCCCTGGCAGTTCCTCTGGAGGTAACCAGCATCGCTCTGGTTTCTGCGTTTGTGGTCTCACTGCCTCCTCTGCTGTGTGTAGTAAAATCTCTCTCTGCCTCCCTTTGTAAGTATACAAGTGATGGCATTTAGGACCCACTGGACCAATCCAGGACAGCCTCCTCATCTCAAGGTCCTTAACTGAACTATACAATCGCATCTCCAAAGAATTTCCTTTTATTTTTTTCTGCGCAAGGTATTATAGCTACGAGAATTAGGACATGAATGCTTTTTGCAGAGAGAGGTATCTTTCCTTCCCAGTGGCCCAGGAAGTTTGGAAAGCACAAAATAGATTAAGAAATAAGAAATTTTGGGGCTGGAGCGGTGGCTCAGCGGTTTCGGCGCTTGCCTGGCAAGCACGAGGACCCAGGTTCAAACCCCAGCACCACGTACACAACTGAGTGTTGGAGCAACTAAGGCCATGTGAAAAACTCAATAAAGTTGTTTCTCTCTTTCTCTGTCTCTCTCACTGTCTCTCTCTCTTTAAAAAAACAACCAAAAAAAAAAAAAAAAAGAAAGAAGAAATTTACCTGGGAGTGGTGGAATGCCCCTGTAGTCCCGGCTACTCAGGAGGCTGAGATAAGAGGATTGCTTGAGCCCAGGAGGGCTGGCAATATAAGGAGAGACTGTCTTAAAACAAAACAAGATTGAAAAGGAAAAAAGAAAGCTATGTTAGTCAGCTTTTTCTTGCTGAGACCAAAATACCTGACCAAAATACCTTGGGCTCTGGGCCCAAGGTGAGGCAGAACATCATGGCAGAAGGCCAGGGCAGAGGGGCAGTGCTCTGTTTATTGCAGCCAGGAAGCAGAGAAAGAGGGGAAGAGGTCACAGGGAAGATGCCCCCTCCGAGGGGAGACCCAGTGCCCCACCTGCCTACAGTTACCACCCGATCAGTCCATTCGAACTAGGGTGGGTGATTAGTTCACAGCCACGGTGATCGAATCATTTCACCTCTGAATATTCCTGCATTCATAAGAGCTTTTGAGGAACACCTCACATCCAAACCAGAGCAAGAGGAAAAAGAAAGGCTTTGTGTTCAGGAATCCACGCCCCTGAGGGTCTCCACCAACCACCGTAGGAGGAACTTCATCCTCTGTTTCTGCGTGCTTCTCACTCTAGACTCTGGGGGAGCGAGAAGTTCAGGGACAAAGGACACAGGGCTCCAGGCTCCTGTTGTCTTTGCAGAGGAAGCCCTTCTGGGAGGGACCCTAGACCCATTCGCCACAACCTGGATTCTTGGATACGATTTGATTCACTGATGATAGAGAGCCACCTTAGGAAGCAGGAATTTTAAACTGGCCCTGTTCAAATGAACACTGGGTTACCCTGCCTAGATCACTACTTGGGGGCCCCTTATCAAATTCTCCCTGTATTTATTTAAATTGCTTTTGAAATGTTAATCACTTCATGTTAATAAACAAAGTAATCATTCTCGATGTTCCTGACGGGTGCCATTTATTAAAGGGAACTGATGTTATTCATGATTTCCTGAGGAAACACGAGATCTATAAGCAGGCTAATGCGGTTTTCTTATGAAATTAACGAAGACATTTTCCTGTTGCATAATCAGTAAATTAGAAACGGGATTATCACATTTCAGGGAAAGGTGCAGGAACAACTTTCGCTGGATCTGATTAGTGCATTCACAGCGAGTGCTTTCTCTTGGAAGCCTTTCTGGAGGGAGGCCTTATCCAAAGAACTCATGTGACTTGGCAAGTTACATCAAAGCGTGCAAATGCACGAAGGGACAGAGAGGGACTCTATCAAGTATCCCCGGTGAGCTTTGATGACACCTGGGGCTGTCCCCACCCCAGCCTGCCCTCCCACATCTGCATGGGCCTGGGTCTGTTGTTGCTCTCACTCCAGTGGCACCCATGAGTGACCTCTCCTTGGCCAAGCAGACAAGAGCCAACCAAAGGAGCCAGAAAGCTCTGGGGGAATCTTAAGAGGCTACAGCTGGGAGGAGAGGCAGCGGGGAGCAGGGGCCTCTAGTTCAGAGCCATGTCCTTAGGACCTTGACAGGGAAGTGGGTTCAAAGTGCCCCAAAGGTGTGGCCTAATGGCCTTTCTTTGGAATGCTCTTCCTGGGTCTCCCTAGGGTAAAAGATGCTGGCTCTGATCCGCAACAAAGGACTCTCAACATCTTTGTTCTCTGTTCCTTCTTCCTGACAATCCATGATTTCAGTCTTTTCACCAAATGGGGTCCTTTCAATAAAAGATGCATTGTTCAAGGAGCAAGGAGGGCCTCATTTCCGTGATGGGATCTGTAGTCAAAAACAGAGTGGAGCTCCTCAAGGAGGGGGTGAGGGTAAAGCCATGAGAGGCCGGAACCAGAGGCTGGGGAGAGACAGAGATTTCAATCAGAGTTGGTTGGAAATGTAAGGGGAGGGAGCTCTTGATTCACAAGATGTTTTACTAGTGATCAAGTTGGAAGCAATGAAAAAGGGTCTTAAGCTCAATGGGGCATCAGACTTAGTGACCTTAAATTTCCCTTCCAGTCCCCTGAGTCTGATCCTGGGCTTTTATGATTCACTTTGGCATTTTCTTCCGTGGAGTGGATAGAACATGGGCTCTGACATCAGACTGCCTGAGTTTCAATCAAATTGCACCACTCACAGCTGTGCGGCCTTGTGTCTGTCACTTCTTCAACTCATTTACCCTTGTCTACAAAAACAGAGATACCACCTCCCTCCTGAGGCTGTAAATAATTACAGACAGAAGAATGTTGGGCCATGCCTCCGTCTGAGCTGCTACAGCAAAATACCATAGACTGAGTCATCTCTAAGCAACAAGAATTCATTCCTCGCAGTTCTGGAGCCTGGGAAGTTTAAGGTCAAGTCACCAGCAGGTTCAGGGTCTGATGAGGGCCTGTTCCTCACAGATGGGGCCTTGCAATGTGTCCTCACAGGGTGCAAGGAGCTGGGGGCTCCCTCCAGCTTCCTTTAAAAAGGGCGTAGGTCCAATGAACACATGAAAAGGTATTCAACATCATTAGCCATTAGGGAAATACAAATCAAAACTACACTGGTTCAGCGGGTACGGCACTTGCCTGGCATGCACAAGGATGTGGGTTCAAACCCCAGCACCACATACACAGCAAAGTTTCAGAGCAATGAAAGCCACATGAAAAACTCAATAAAATTAATTCTCTCTCTCTCACTGTCTCTCTCTCTTTAAAAAAAAAAAATAAACAACTACACTGAGATTTCATCTTACTCCAGTTAGAGAGGCAGCCATCAAAAACACAAATAAAAATAAATGCTGGAGAGGATGTGGAGAAAAAGGAATACTTTTATACTGTTGATGGGATTGTATGTTAACACAACCACGACAGAAATCAGTTTGGAGTTTCCTCAAAAGACTAAGCATGAGCCAGGTGTGGTAGTGGGTGCCTGTAGTTCCAGCAGCTTGGGAGGCTGAGGCAGGAGGATCACAAGTTCAAAGTCAGCCTCAGCAACTTAGTGAGACCTGACTCAAAACAAAAAATAAAACATGGACTAGGATGCTCAGTGGTTACACACCTGGGTTCAATCCCTGGAACCAAAAAAAGAAAAAAAAAAAGTCTAGGCATGGAGCCACCATATGACCCAGCTATACCACTTCTCAGTATTTACCCTGAAGAATTAAGGTTATCTTGCTATGGTGATACATTCATACCCATGTTTATAGCAGCACAATTCGCAATAGCCAAACTATGGAATCAGCCTAGATATTTGTCAACAGTTGAATGGATAAAGAAAATAAAAAATATATACATACACACAATGGGCTTTTATTCAGCTATAAAAAAGAATGAAATTATGTCATTTGCAGGAGAAAGAATGGAACTTGAGAACATTATTAGGTGAAATAAGCTAAACTCAGAGTTAAGGGTCATATGTTTTCTCTCATATGTGGAAGCAAGAGAGGAAAAAGGGAAAGATAGGTAGGGGTGGATCTCAGAAAACTGAAGGGAAATCAGTAAAGTGAAGTGACGGGGTGGGGGGAGAGGAAGGAAGAGAAAGGGGTAATATTGAGGAATGATCTTGGCCAAATTATAATGCTATATGGTGTACATGTACGAATGTGTAACAATGAACCCCACCACTACGTACAACTGTAATGCACCAAAAAAATATAAAAAGTAAAAAGAAAAAGGGGCTTAGGTAACACACACCTGTAATCCCAGGGGCTCAGGAAGCCTGGGCAACTTAGTGAGACACTGTCTGAAAATAAAAAAGGTTGGTGATGTGGCTCAGTAGTAGAACACCCCTGGGTTCAATCCCTAGTACTGCATGAAGAAAAAAGAAAGAAAGAGAACAAAGAAACAAACTTAATCAAATAAAATAAATCAAAACAGACAAACAAGTAAAAAAAATAAAAAAAAAAAGGGCTGGAATGGTGGCTCGATGGTTACAGCGCTTGCCTGGCATGCGTGAGTACACGGGTTCAAACCCCAGCACCGCATACACAACTTCCAAAGTGTCAGAGCAATGAAGGCCAAATGAAAAACTAAATAAAAATTGATTCTCTCTTTCTCTCTCACAACACACTGTCTGTCTCTTTATAAATAAATTAAAAAAATAATAAATAAAAGGGCCCTATCTCCATTCATAAGTCTGCAGTCCTCATGGTCCAATGGCTCACTAA
>PVKS010014607.1:0-47963 GCA_004027875.1 Aplodontia rufa | reverse complement strand
TATGGAGTGGGCACTCAAGTATTCGCAGACTGAAGAAAAATTGCAAGGAGCACAAAGGACCCATTCAATCACTCTTGGTGGCAAATAAGCTGCAGACAGCATTTGAAGCTTTACCATTTTAATGTCTTCACTTGTGTTTTTCCTTGATCATGTTTGAGTTTAAAGAGAACAGCAACGAGCAAATTCATTCAGTCGCTCTAAGTGTATATTTATCACAGGTGGCTTGTGGTACTAATTTCCACCCTGTGACATAGAGCTGCTGCCTATGTTGTTCTATACATTGTATGGCATTTACCAATTTTTCCTAATCTTTTTATTTATTTATTTATTTATTTTTGATGAAATTGCTTACTTTATTTTTTTTATTCGATAGACATGACCTAATATTTTAATTTATTTGTAAGTCTATGGGTATTGTTTTTTCTTGGTTACATTTGCAAATGAAACAATGTTGCTACAAATTACCACAAATTGGAACTACTACAGCGGTGGGGAGCAACTGAGGCAGATGGCTGAACTTCATCCTTTTGTGCGCTTCCACAGGTACAAGGGCACAGCTTCCATGCTTCCACGGCTCGCTGCCATGCTGCAGCACGTACTTCTGACATTTTTATTAGGTTTTTGTGTTTGGTCACTGTATTAAATCCAGCAATTTATTCCTTTCCACTTAAATTGTCTTCCGCGTACAAGGGGTGGAGAAAAATTCACAGTGCCTGCACATAAAAGGGCCATTATCTTATCTTAGCAAATCCAGCCATCCAGAGACAGTGAATCATGACAGCTCAACTGGGGAACCCACAGCTGTATCAGGAAGGGCCACACAGTGGGAGTGAGGCAGTGGGGAAGCCCGTGTCACCCGAAGGTGTCCTCCATCAGCCACAGCAGCAAAGGCCAGCAGGCCAGCCTGAAGATCCCTTTATTGGGCGGACTGAAGTTTGCATCCAGGGAGAAGGCTCCCCCTGTGCTCTTAACTTACTTGTAGTTTCCAGAAATGACTCAGGAAAGTGGTTATTTTTCTTGCCTGAAATCAAAGTATCTCTTCTTAAAAAAAAAAAATTCTGATATGCACACTGCATGCTGGAATTGTGCCTTATATCTCAAGGGAATGCTACAGCAGACGTCCTGTTTTATTGCTGTCATTATGTCTTTAGGTTTTGATCCATAGTTGAAACTTCTTAGCTGACTAAATGACCTTATGACTGAAGGTAACTGACTCAAATGGTGTCCTTGTCAGGCTTATCTGGAGGGCCTGATCTGAGCCTGCTGCCTTCCCAGCCAGGCTTCAAGGCATCTTTCTATCTTTCTGTTAGTTTCTTTCTGGTATCTGTCTTATAGTGAGGTTGTCCCCATCTCTCTCCTTCCTGGAATTCGAGATCCTGGTGGCAGGTTCTAAGTCTTTTTTATATTTGACTCTTCTCTGAATACCTACCTAAGCACACAGGAAAGGCTAAATAAATGCTTATTTGTGTAAATATATACGTGTCAAGCAGTTTGATGAAGGCTTTTCTTCTTTTTATAACTTTGTTTTAAAATATTTATATATGCATATAAAGGCTTTTTAATGTTTTTTACCATCTCAGATTTTGGTCACTGAAACAGAAGACTTGCTTTTGGAATAAAATAACACTTTACTAATATGTCTGAAATAACTACAGCACGTTTATGTGTACAAATTAATATCCTAACACAATTTCCAGGTAAAGGGTCCTTGCTGTCATTATAGCCATCACGTTTATTATGTGTTTATTATGAGAAAAAAAATTTTAAGAGAAAGAGATGGGAAGAGTGAGATAGAGAGAAAGAGAGAATCAATTTTATTTATTTTTTCCTCTGGCCTTTGTTCCTCTTACACTGAGTTGTGTATGCGGTTCTGGGGTTTGAACTCTGTTCCTTGTGCTTGCAAAGCAAATGCTCTAACTGCTGAGCCACCACTCCAGTTCCTATTATGGGAACATTTTATAATTTATTTTCAAATTAAAAAATAAAATTATGTGTGAATTAGCATACCGTAAAGTAAAGAGAGCCAAGCGTTTGTGGGCAGATGGGATGAGGCACATTGTGTTTCCAGCAGTGTCCTAGGGTGTTACCACTCTCCAGGCCTCATCTCCTTGCGTGTTAACTGAGGATAACATATACTTAGCTTGTGGGGTTGTTGTGAAGGTTGGATGATGGTGTGGCATCAGTAAAGTACTTACCATTAATAAATCATCAATGCATTTTCACTGTGATGTTGGTAGAAATGCTGAAAAATAACTGAGCCTGTGTCCTCTACACATGTTCTTGAAAATGAGAGCGTTTCCTTTCAATGTGTGAAATGCCAACGTGCATAACTGTGGAGGGACTTGTTGGTAACTTCCCACATCCACCAGAACCCACTCTGTCTTTCCCAGTAGACGCCAGTTCTGATTCAGTTATCCAACTATCCCAAAGTCCATAGCCACGTTTCAACTAGTTTATATCAATCACTGCATCACATTTCTTTGGTAACTCTCTGGGAAAAGTTACCCACTTCACAGGTTTCATCTGGTTGAAGGAAGGAAGCTGGAGTTCTCCTTGAGGATAGATGTCTCTTCTCCTCCTTCCCTCCTTTCTTTTCTCTTCCATTCTCCCTCCCCCTTCTGCTGGTTATGAATGAAGAAAAATCAAGCAAAGCTTAACACTGAAGTCCACATTGAAACCAGGAACAAATTCCTTAAAGAAGCTAACATTGGGGATCGAGAAATGAAGAGAGAGAATGAAACTAACAGCTAAGGCTCAACCTTCCTCTGATATCTTGCTCTGTGAGACCATTTATTATTGAAGACAAATTTGGACAGGTATCAGTTATTTGCAGTATCTGACGGTTGCATTAACCTTGAGATTAGTTTTCTATTCTAACCACTTTTAGACTATGTGCATAAAATTGAACCTCTTAGAATTGTGATTTGTTTAAACCTCATTGGCTCATTCAGAGATGCTAAAATCCATTTTTCAGGTTTTCAAGATGATTAAAAACAATTTGTGTAAGTTCAGGGCCAGGCACATATTGAAATCTTGCTTTAGGTAGTTGCCTTGTTATATTTGCTTGATCAGAATTTCTCCATTTTATCTTTATCTCATCTGTACTCTGTAAGTTTTTATTCCCAAGTTTTGGTATTATGAATCCACATGTAAGTCTTACCATCTCACATCATCCCATTAAAAAAAAACCACATATGAATGTATTTGTAATTATTTTTTAAGAAGGACAGAGTGAGAGAGAGAGACAGAGAAAATCAATTTTATTGAGTTTTTCACATGGCTTTTGTTGCTCTGACACTTAGTTGTGTACGTGGGTGCTGGGGTTTGAACCCCTGTACTTCTGCTTGCCAGGCAAGCATAGTAAGCATTAAACCACCACTCCAGCCCCTATTTTTATTTTTTTTAAGGGGAGAGAAGAGAGAGAGAGAGAGAGAGAGAGAGAGAATGAATTAGTTTTTTAATGTGGTTTTGTTTTTCCTTTATTTGTGTAGGCAGTACTGGGGATTGAACCTGAGACCTTGCATATGCCAGGCAAGTCTACCCCTGAGCCACCTCTCCAGCCCCCTTGAACGCATTTTTTTTAAAGAGAGAAGGACAGTGAGAGAGAGAAAGACAGAGTGACAGAGAAAATCAATTTTTATTGAGTTTTTCACATGGCTTTCGTTGCTCTAACATTTAGTTTTGTAAGTGGGTGCTGGGGCCCAAACCCAGGTACCTGCACATGTCAGGGGAAGCACCATAACCACTTAGCCATTGCTCCAGCCCTACCGAATGTATTTTTAAACATTTTAATGGCAATTTATATTTTACAAATTATATGATCAGGCAATCTCATAGAGCTCTCATGGAAATGCTGTGATGTAGTTAGTATTTATGCTATCCTAAGATCTCTTTTCTGTTTCCTTCCATAATATGTGAGCTTTGTGGGGGTGGGCAGAGACTGTGTGTTCTTCACTGTTATATCCCCAGATTCCAAAATAGCGCATCGCTCATGGTGGTCTGCTTGATACTCAATCAGTGTTTGTTGAAGGAAGAGAGGGGGAGTGGAGGGAGGAAGTAGTTGACTATGATCTACAGGGTTAAAGAAATCTGTTAGTTTGTGGTGTTGTTCTAAGATATAAACTCCATTCTTAGTGGACTTCTGAGAGCTACAGCAGTCTGATTCTCTCTCTACTGTCCCCTCTTGTTACCTTCACTCTTCCTGTCTCTGACCTCTGGCTGTAGATCCCAAGGTAAGCCTCCCTCTCTCTCCACAGGACCTTTGCATATGAGGATTCTTTGGTTCATAAATGCATTACTGCTTGCTATGTCCATTCTTCCTTTTCCTGAACCTCCCTGTAGCTGGTCATTGTCCCATATCCCTGGTTTACTGTGTTTTGATCTTTCATATTCCAATTCGGACATCACTTCCTGCAGAAGAGGCCTTCACTGATCCTGCAGTTTATTTCAATTCCCTATACTCATCTCTGCAGTTTAAGTATAATTTCCTGAACTGTTCCTAAATGCATGTGCAATTGTGTGATTTTGTATAATGCTTTTTCTTTCCTATGCTTGAAAACAAGAGGTGAGTTTTTATTCATTACTGTTTCCCTAATGCCTGATCAGCTCTTGGCATATGTTAGTTGCTCAATAATTATGTATTGAGTGAATGCCAGCAAACATTGTCAGCCTACCTTCATTTTTTTCCCTACTAAATTACACTGACAGTTTGAGAAGATAGGTTAGTGTTTGCATTAGTCCCTTATTATTTCAAGTATCTCTTCTTATGGTAACCTAAATACCAGAACACTGTAACCTGCAGGGACAGGTACTATGTCCCTGGCTCACATTCTTACCCCATTTCCTTCTTTTATTACAGGGCTCAGCTTATGCCCTGGTTTCAATTTGATCCCCTAAAGCTCATGTATTGCAAATTTAATCCCCAAGTTCGTGTTAATAGATTTTGGAGGTGGGACCTTCAGGACACAATTAGGATTAGATGAGGTCATGAGGGTGGGGCCCCTTGATGGCATGAGTGATTTTGTAGGAGAAGAGGAGACCTAACTAGCGTACTTGTTCTGTCTTGCCACATGTTCCCTATACTACGTAGGAAGTAGCAAGAAGGCACTCACCAGATGGTGGAAAAATCCTAGGATTTTGCACCTGGACTTCCCAGCATCCAGAGCCAGCAATCCAAATAGAATTTCATTATAGATCACATGGTCTCAGGTATTTTTGTTACAGCAATGGAAAATTGACTAAGACTGCTTAGAATTCAACTTCACCAGGCTTTTCTTCTCTCATTGAAGGCCAGTTGAGTTGTCCCTCACCTGTGTGTCCTACTGTCCTGTTAACAGTCATCGCTCAGCTGTTTTCCTCTTCTGTGTGTCCACTGACCTTAATGGTAGAAATGGAATCCAGCCTGAGATATCTTTCTGTTGCCGGCACACAGCCTGGCTTTGCATGCAGCAAGATACTTTTCCAAAGGAATGGGTTAATGAATGTGTGTCTTAGCCTTGTGGGATATTTCACAGATACCTAAAATCATTCCTGGAGAAGCATTCAGTGTATATCTGTAATTACTCTGTGTTCAGTACAGTATGGGCATCATTCATGGACTGCTCAAGATAATTTTCGTTTAGTGATCTTAAAATTGGGGTACAGATTGTATGCTGGGTATGTGACTGGCTGAGAAAGAGAATGGGGGACGAAGTCCGGCCTTCTTTCTGTTCTTATGCAATTTCTGCTCCTAAGAGGATTCTTGGATATTTCTTTTTCATATAAATGTTATATGTAATAGTAGTGTAGCTCTAGGTGTAGGAACACAATATTACATTTTTCTACTTAAATATCTATTTAAATTTTTCTTCCAACTTTTTAGACTCTAGTTTTGTCTATAATTTAAGCATGCTTTCTATCTTGGTACAGTAGTATTAATTTATAAATATATTTATTGTATATGGTGGGGACATATGCTCAAAAAATCATCAGTGCCATGAGACATAAGCAAAAAAATTATAGAGAACTCAGATTTAATTTATAATTCCATTGCTTTAATAGTTTCCAAAAAATGATCTGCAACTTTCTCTTTGAGTGGTTTCTGGAAGCCTGGGAAGGGAATGAGCTTAGGATAAAGACATGTTGGAGTCTCAGTCACCTCTGTGTGTGCCCCAGTGTGTGCCTGTGTGAGCCACATGAATATCGTTGGTTCTCCTGTATGTGATGAAGAGAGTGGATGGACTGCGGCTAAGGTTTGTTTCACGCCTGGTTCAGATCTTTCACGAGGCAGTCCTTTTTGGAGAAAGCAGATCTGCTAATTTCAAGAATCATTAGCCAATTATTGTTTCAGATGAGTGGATCCTGATGAATTGTTCTTTCACCATTTGTTGGCGTTTGCTCAATTTTTAAATATAAAACTACTACTTTGTTTCTTCTTTGCCTCTGGGAGATGAAGAAGGACTAGCAGGTTTCTAGTCACAAAACAGACATGAGTACTTGAAAACAGAGTACCGTAATTAGAATCATGGTGCAGCTATTCCATAAATGTGTGACTGGGCAAAACAGCCACTCTCGAGTCTCAGATATTTTTTTCTCTGTAAAATGAAAATAATATTAATTAACTCACAGATTTGTTATAAGAAATAAATGAGCACTGGAGCAGTGGCTCAGCAGTTGGAACACTTGTCTGACATGTGCAAGGTCTGGGGTTCAAACCCCAGAACCACATACACAACTAAGTATTGGAGAAACAAAGGGCAGATGAAAAAGTAAATAAAACTGATTCTCTCTTTCTCTCTCCCTCTGGAAAAAAAGAAAGAAAAAAATAAAGAAAAGATGAGAATACGTGAAACTTGGCTTGCATAGTACCAAATAGTGTTTATGGAATACAATTTTTTTGAGTTTTTATTTGCAACATCCTTTTTCTTATTTATTAGCAATAATAAAATTGTAGCTATTTTGGGGAGATCTAACATATAGGTTACTTTAAAGGAAAATTTTGTTTCTTCTGTATATTAAGCTATTCAAAATGCGATTACATATTGTTTAGATGATTGCCTAATGAATTTATTTTTTTTAATGAATGACAGCCCCTAATGCCCCTTTATTTTTTCTCTGTTGAAAGCAGCCATACTGAGTCCAATAATAAAACCATGATGGTGTTTCCATGAGTGCCCTGAGTGATCTTTGAATCATGTGTGTGCTACAAAATTCTAGAGGATCAATAATAAGTTCTGCCCAAAGTTTCTGGGAGGGCAGCGTGCAGATTTCAATTAGAATTCTGTAGTTTCCAAAAGCATTAGAGGGGTAAAGCTTCCAGCTAAGAGAATGGCATTATTTGAAATGGTTAACAGGAGAGAGAGTCTAAGAAATGTAGACTGGCCCATTTTAAAGGCTCTGAAATACTAAATAAGGACTTCATTCACACTTTATTTTATAGACGGTGATCTGATTAATAGACGGGAAGATTATGACTGTGAAGAGAAGCGAAAAGAGACTTGGAGCCTAGAGATCAGTTACATAAATAATGCCATGATCCAAAGTTCTCCTTTGGGGTAATACCATTATGAAGAAAGGACAAATTTATGAAGAGATTTTTGCAGTGAAATTACATAGCTGCTGTGGAGTATGAGAGTTTCAGATATAGAACAAGATTTTAAATTGGTAAAGAAATCCCATTGAACCAGCAAAGATAGCAGATCCCTCAGCATTTTGGTTAACAGAGACACTAATGATTATCAAGTAAAGTTCTTAACGCAGAGTAGTGTGAAATAGAATCATGAAAGGAAAATACTCCTGCTCTTTCAGGATTTGGAATCACTTCTTAATCTATTCCTGCCACCAGGTTTCCCCTGTCCTATTATTTGAATAATTAGGGCCATAGATGCATTAATGTGGACTACTTCCTCTAGTAGAATAAAAAGATGATGTATATTCCACATTGGAAAGGATCTTTGAAATTTAGGTAAAGAAACAGGTGCCAGAGAGGATATGTGACTAGCTTGTGGTCACCCAGCCTATGGAGGAGGAGCCTTCATTTTGACTCAAAGGTCCAGACTATGGGTATAGAATGAAGGTCTTCAAAAGAGTCTGTGCTACTTCATCTCTATGCGGTCCAGGGGCAAAGCCCCTTTTCCTTTCTTTTTCTTCCCATTCTACACCTTTTGCATCTGTTGTTATTTAAAGATACCTCACTGGGATTCTTAGAGCTGTATATGATGTTTATCTGAAGTATTAGCCTTTCAAAGATGAATCAAAGACTAGATAGCTCAAAAAGACGGAAATAGTTTGATATTGGACTTGGCTGCCTTACAAAGCCCTTGTAGAGGGGTTGAGGCCACATATTTGGCACTACCCTGGAGTTGGAAGATTGAATGAGAAGCATGCCTTAAGGAATTCTATTTTTATATCTGACACCAAATCACATTTAATAGTGAATCTGATCAAAGAAAATGATATATAATATGCAGTAACCAGAATTTCTGTGTTTGAAGTAAAGGTGATACAGGAGCCCCCTTTTCTAGATAGCTCCTCAAGGAGGCTGCTTTCTGAAACATTGTGTGGGCAATAATCTTAATTTGAAAATCTGGGGTAATGGATTTCCAATTTCCATTCCAATGAAAAGATACTACTTTAATTTAAGCAAGGTCAAAGTGTGCTATTCACTCTAGCTTTTGTGCGTAACTTTTTTGGGAAGTCCAAAATCAGGTTTATACTTGGGCAGAAGACCAGTTATATGAATAGCCGGTCAATCCAACTCAATTTAGGTATTACCAATTCAGTCCAGTCCCTATCCAGTTCCTGCAAGTGATCTGAGCTGCCAGAGAAACTATTTAACTCAATAAAGTGAAATAAAACAAATCCAAATCTTATAGTGTATTAATTGCAGCATTTTAAGGAGGAGTTTTCCAAGATTCTTTCTCCGCATAATGATCTTTTTCTTCTAAAAGTTTTAAATCAAGAAGGTATAATTATTAGGAAATCTACTTAAACTTACTGGCTTAATTTTTCTTAACAGACAACTTTTGAAAAGAAAACAGGGAAGAAAGGACAGATGCTATTAATAGTTAGCAGAGTTATATGCTCAGATTGTTATGTTCTTTTTACAGAATGCTGTAGAGGAGAATTTTTACACTTTATTTGTATGGTGGTCTATGCCCTACGTGACATCACTTCAACCCAAGAAAATGTCTGGAAGGTTGGAGTTATGTTCAGATAAGTTTTCTACAAATTGCTGCTCACTGACCTTTCACACCCTGTAGATCTTGTGGAAATTCAAGCGAACTAAATAAATTCCCAGTAATTAATTCTTTTACTAGGCTTCTGAGAATAAAGTTCATATTCTCTTTTTAATGCAGAGATATTAGTTAAATATTTGCTTATTTCGTTATTGCATCTACATATAATAAAGGTTGAAAAAAAAGATGTGGAGAGTGGATTGGTACTCTAAACAAGAGACTAAAACCAAAAATAAAACAATAATCTGAACTAAAAACATGTTAAAGACGTAATTTATCAGTTGTACAAAAGTTACCATGGCGTTATCTTTCCTTTTGTGTCCGCTGGTGATTTAATTTAGTGGTTTTAGAAAATGTGTGTATTGCAGCGTTGAAAAATTCTAATTACAAAGATTGGTTAAGAGGTTTCCAAGTACAAGGCGTGTTTGTAGAGCAACTGTAAGACTGACAAGTGATTGGCAGGTAAACAACCCCACCGTGCCCTTATATTCCATTATGTGCTGCTAGACTATGGATGTTTCGTGAGCCACAGGAAGTAACCACCTTTCAATTTTTATTAAATGCTTGGCTTTGTGGATGTAAACAATGTTGTGCATTAGCTAACTAAATGGGTCATGTTCCTTTGTGCCGCCACACCGCCCTAAATCATTGTGGTGGAATATCTATGAAATGTACAAATGAGAACTTTCCTTTAATGTGTTTAACTGAATTTAAGGCTTGAAAAGCATAGCAAAGTGCAGATAGCATCAGAGAGCTTGAAACCGTCTAGAAGTGAAGGAAAGGGACAGCATTTCTACTTGAAATGTTCTGTTTATGTCTTACCAGTGCCAGTGTGAAATAGCCCTTCTTTGCTAGTGCAAACGCTGAGGGCTTAGTGTGCACACACACATGCTGTATGCAGCCAGAGGCTCTTGGTATTGTCCTTGAGTGTGGTTTACTTTTGATATATCTCAGTTTCTGAGTATCATTTTTTTCTGTTTTGTTTTCTGTGTCCAGTCTTACCCCACCACTTTTATGTAAGAATTTTCTTAGTTCGTGTGTATTTTTTTTAGTACGCTTAGTCCTCATTTCTGCTTTTAAAAAAATCATTATTATAGCCTGCTTTAACAAAATCTTTTGAAGTAGTTAATAAAAGTAGATGAATGCTGTCATCAACTATGAGTCTTTGAAAATGTTCATATGTTTAGCAATAAATTCAAAATTAAAGGATTTTCCTGATATGAAATATTTCCCTGAATTTTAAAATTTTCTTTTTGTAATCACTTTATATTTCTAAGATGCTCTAATAATTGCCTCAGGGTCTGGAGGCAAACTGTTCCTGTGTAATTTCTCCCACTTCAACTCAAATGCTAAGAACTTGGATATTTGGAGTGAGATATTTGCCAGCAGATGACGAGTCATTCAAGATAAAGGAGAAGCCTAGTACAGAAAAATCTGTGTTTGCTAACCAGCAAAATCTGGAAAATCACATTTCTGAGATTTCCCCAGACAAAACTGTCTACTTAGTAAATACCAGTAGGCTAGTTGAAATAGTGTAAGGTGATTATGATGGAATTAGATTAAAGCTGTTAGACCTTTACTTGTATGTGTGTGTGTGTGTGTGTGTGTGTGTGTGTGTATGCACCCAGCTAATTAAAACTAAACTTCATTGTTTTTTTTCCATGCAAAAATGGTATACCTGTGTACATCATGACATTTTTATTCCCTTACCAGGCTATGAAGGAAAATTAAGAGGTAAAAAAATGTAGATCAGCATGAATTAACTCTGACTTAGCTGCAACCAGTATCCTGTGTTTATGCTATATCTCATAACAAAAAATTTTTATATCATTGTGTTTCAATGCTTGTAAGTTCTTTAGAACTTGGAACATGTTTTCCCATAGAAACAATGTTGTAAATATTGGTTCAGTTCCCAGGCTACAGCACACAGCCTATTTAATCCATATGTATCTAAGAGACATACCAATGTTTGCTTGAGTGGTGGGTCCTTAAAGGCATGTGTATAGAAAAGAGCACAGGGATGGGTATTTGGTGTTAGCATTCTGGAAAGAAAAGGGCCCAATAGGAATTTTCAGAAGAAACCAATCTCAGTTTTGGTTCCTCTCTTATACAATGCATTTCTTATAGGTTTCATTTTCAGAATTTGTCTCACTTCTTAGGCAGTGGACTCAGAGCTCTTTTTTGTACCTAAGGGCAAGGCAAGACACAGCAGTTGCCATCTGATCTGATCTTTAAAAGACAAACAACCTGCTTCAATGGTTCCTATAGGGGCATTTGAGCTCCTTAGCACTCTGGACATTGATAATACTTCTCAATCTCAATATTCTGAGTGACCCAATTTTAAGAAAAATAACAAGATGGTGTAACAAAAAAAAAAGTTTTATGAAGTATGAAAAAAAAAGACTATTTAAGGTACAATAGAAATGTCTCCGGATGTTGCTGCTGGAGATTGAAAGTCTTGGGGCTTAGTTGTGATTTTTAATTTCTTTCCTTTATTTGTCTTTGGGCTGCATTATTTCCATGAAAACAATGTTTTTGACGTAGGCATTAGTGAGGGCAGATCCTTTGCTGAGGTGAGGCAGTATGGGGAGGTGCAGAGGAAGATCTTTGTTAACATACTAGGAAGTGAAATTTATTGTATTAATTTTTTAACACTTTTGAAATTATTAATCATAGCTTTTTTAAAAATAGAGAGGGACAGAGAGAGAGAATCAATTTTATTTAGTTTTTCATGTGGCTTTTGTTGCTCCGACACTTGTTGCGTACTTGGTGCTGGGGTTTGAACTCAGGTCCTTACATATGCCAGGCAAGCATTGTAACCACCGAGCAACCACTCCAGCCCCAATTATTCATAGTTGTGATTTAACTTTTATCTCAGTGATTGTCCTGTTTCTCTCACTCCCATAGATGTAAGCGAGTGGGGAAGTATTATTACTGTTTTCCTTGTTGAAATCCTGTCTTGCTATACCACTTCTTCTCAGAACTGCTGGGACAGACAGGTCAATGACAACCAACCAGTGATGGAGTCATAACAAATATGAAGTTCTGCACTCTTTGTATCAGTGAAAACCAGAATATTTAAAAAAGTTCTCTCTAATAAAGATCGGAAAGGGTGAAAACAAATTTTGTCACCAGAATTTTATCTCAAAACATGTTGTTATAAAGGAATTATTATGTTGCTTTCATGTACACTTGTTTTAAGGCATGACATTTTGTATTGATGAGGACAACAATAGCATGTGTGAAATGGTATACCTCATTTAGACATTTTTTCTATTTCACTATATTGACATTTCCTATTTTCTTTTCTATATGTGGATTTTCTTGATTTTTTTCAATCTAGAAAAATGTGGTTTATATAAATTTCCAAAGTAACTGTATTTAATTTTGTTTACATTGTTCATCTTTTCGTTTTAATTTTTTTTAAAGTATGTAATGTGTCGGTCAAAAATGTGAGTTTTTCAGGCCCAACAGGGGGAGCTAATTCCACATTCTATTGAGGTTACCTGGCATTATTGTGGTTGCCCATGTGTCAAAATCGAAATTCTTTCTTTGCTTTGGTTGTCTGCAGAACCCCATAACACACTGCAAAATGATGCTTTATTTTATTTCAAATATATTTCAGTCAGAAATGCTAAATTTATTAATCTTTTATGGTTATGCCTAGGAAATTTTGAAATAAGCATCATTATTTTCAGGTGATGTACTTGCTCAAGGTAAAGTTAATTTTATAAACTTTTCATATTAAAAATCTGTAGAAAATACAGATCTCGTGGAAATTCTTTAGATACACTATGTCATGATTAGGGCAATAAAGAGGACAACTTCTTTTTTTGTTTTTTAAACTAATCAAATTTATAAAATAATGAAAATCATATGACCTTGTTAGAAACATTTTTTTTAAAACCACATACTTTACTACTTTTTTTTTTTTAATAAATCAGTTTAACAAAGTTCAAGGTCTACCATAATGAATCACTTAGGGTGGTATTGAATTTTCATAATTGCTTGGTTCTGTGTTCTATTCTCATTAAAGAAAGGGGAATGGTTTCACTTATTTGAATTATGGAGTGTGTAATTTGTCCTAAGACATTCAGAGATACTAAATATTTTCAGTCAGAGATTTACATTCATCTTGACAAGGAACATGAACTTCTATTGGACAAGGATGGTCATTTGTTCTCAGCTTACAATACATAAAATTTCATAATCTCTGCGGTTGTTTTAAAATCTTTTAAAAAAGCTTACCTCCCTAAATAGTTACATATCTCAATATTCTTGGTTATGATGTGTAATGAGTGCATTTGAATTACCTCTCACGTATACACATTTGTAGGTACACACACAGAAATACATACACATCCTCTTTCTTCTCACACAGAGCAAAGCCTTGTTTTTATCTGCTATTTATGTAGTGACTATCATGGTAATGGACATATATTGTGTGATAAATAATTAATTAATGAACAATTTCATATTTAGAGCTAAGGATCAATTACTTGTTTTAAATAAATCTGCAGCTCACTGTTCAATTTTAGCACAGAGAGAATTTATAAATTTCTAAACTTTTTTCTTGTATGCAGATCATGTGCGTGTGTTTGTGTGTATGTGTTAACTTAGCTTCTGCTAGAAGTTCATTTGAATATGATTTGAATATGATAATGTTACCAGGAACCTAAAATACAAAAGCAGAGTAAATCTGCAGTTTTATTTTTAAAAATGTTGGATCTGCCATACATTATTTTCTAATTACAAGATTAATCTCATTAGTCTTTTAATTCCCTCAACATGTCTTACATTGTCTACCATATGGTAAATATTTCATCAAAGCTGGATAAATTAATAAATAAATGAGCAAGTAAATTCTTACTGGCTTATATGGAACTTATGTAAGGTATGTACATTTGACTTACCCATATTTCCATAGGCAGATCAAGTAAGGTTGAAAGAGCTTTAGAATTATAAGTAGTTTATAATTATGAATTTATAAATAACAATATCCCTGTATTTTTATAAATCAGGATATTGACAATTTTGCTACATCTTTATTGCAATATTAGGAAAGACTTAGGTGTTGTTGTCTGTTTAAAGTTTTAACTTGGTGTGTCCTCTTTTGTAAGGCTGCAGTAACTCACACTTAAAGGAATGGACAAAATATATTCATGTTTGCTAAAATTAGATCCTTGTTTTACCCAACTGCCCTTTTGTTCTTCAAAACAAAAATGCCGGGATTGGCCAGGCATTAATGGGCCATGCTAACTCTATTGTACTTGCTACTTATGTTGCATTTGTTCCAGATTCTCTCCTTTTAATTTAAGTGCTACATAGTTAAATTCTCATTCCCTAGAAGAGCTTAGGAAAAAAACTTTATTGAAACGTTTCCCAAGTCACATTTCTTTTAATTGTCAAGAGTATTTTTATTAGTGAGATATTAGTAGGGGACGATGTGTTTTCATCTGTAAATAAGAAGTGAGATTCAAAATTGTTAAAGAAGGCCATTTTAAAATAATCCTATCCCTCATGAGAAAAGTTGTCTTGACAACAGTACCATTTATAATTAGAATGATGAATATTTTATTTCTCGAAGGAAAATTCTCCCTAAGTATGCCAGACAGCGATCGGGTGAAATGTTCATCAGCACAGTCATTTCTGGTGTAAAAATACACTGACTATTGACTTTTAGGCTTAATAATAATCAGACCTTGCATTTCAGTTTATAAGGAATGGACTTTTATATACATTTATTACTAGAACTTTGTGAGAAAAGTAAGAGAGAGATTATTGACGTCATTTTACAGAAAGATTACATATCTACTAAGTGGCAAAAATAGAACAAGATAACTGAAGATTATCAGCTTTTTCCTCTTGTTATTTTACCCAGGATGCAGAAGTATATGAAACACTTCAGAGGTGATTTTCATTTGTGTTGTAATTTGTTGTTTCATATCCTGGAATCTGCACTTTTTTCAATGATTGATATATATACTTTATCTGCGAATATAGAAATAGATAAAATTAAAATATCCAACATAAGTTTCAATCTTCCTTGAGTGTTCTATGCTTTTAATAAATGACTATTTAAATTAAAAGATGAGATTCAAACCTCACTGTGTGTAGTCATTTCTTCTAACAGGTGTTCGAATATATGTCCAGTGTCTGCCTTGCGGCAGGCACTGTGGGACGCTTGAGTTAAATGAAAGTTCCTGTGGGAAGGACATGATCACACGGAGAAGTCACCAGCCTTCTGAGTACTGAAATTGAAACTGTTGCATGATGTCAGAAGGAAGATAGAGCATTTGTGAGAGCCAGGAAGGAGGTCACCCTTAAGGGGTCACATGAACAAGGTGTATATTTGTGGAGGGAGTTTAAGGTGGGGGGTGTAATATCCTGCTGGAGAAAATGTCATGTGAAGTCCCATGTTTTCAGGGAGCAACAGGCAAAAGCAAGGGCTTGGAGATAAGATGGGATATTAAATGAGCGTGGTGGTAGCAGGTCTTGGTGCAATTTTACAGTAAACATTTATTATCCAACAAGGTCTGTTACCACAAATTCAACAGCTAAGTGAGTCACCTACATGTTTGTCTGATTTCATGGGATACAGAGCTTTCGTGATATAAATTTTATATTCTGTCATCACTTGTATGACTACTGTTAAAATCCACTCACTTAATGAAATCTTATGACTACATTACAATTAAAGTTTAATATGACCCATAGTTCATCATTCTTGCACATCATACATTTGAAAACTTGAGTGACTCAATCACTCGTGGTGATTTAAATTTGAAGGAGTGTTACATAGATTGTTTTAGTTTTGTACATAGTTTAAGACATTTCAATACAGGTTCTCTGTTTGGGTTCTATTCATAAAAGTGTAGAATTTATTTCAACATTTTCAGTGACTGGATTTGAAGAGCCATTGTCAATGCCCTTGGAAATCAGCCATTTATCTTGATAAGACATTGAAACAAGGGTTGAAGCAAAGTACAGTGGCTATTTTTGTTGTATTTCTCTTCCTTACATTTTTTCACTGCAAAAGAAGTTTTCATTAGCTTTTATTTATTATTACAACACATGCCTCTTAGAGAAGTATTGAGAGCTTAAATCCAATACATAATTACATCTGTGACATTTTCATTTTGAAGATAATGTGTGAAAGTACATTTCAGAGAAATGAAAGAAAGATTCCTCTTTTTCTTCCTATTCCTTCTAAGTACCTAGATTTGTGTTAGTAAGCATCAAGTTCTGTAACCATAGGCACCATACTCTCAAGGAGCACACCACCTACTGATGGGATGAACTTGAGCAGTGGAATCCCAGCAATGTCAGAGAGATAAGATTCTGGTCTACTCAGACGTGTGCATATGATTTCTACCGTCTTAACGGAGGGAGGTCTAATAGAAAATTACCCGAGCGTGGCTCTAGAGAGAAAATTGCAAGCTCTGGGAACTGAGGACTGGGAAAGGACATTCCAGCTGGGCAGACTGGCAGGAATCTACACATAGACCTGCTTAGGAAAGTGAGTGCTAAGACACAAGAGATGAACCTGGAAGGCTGGTTTGAGGGACTTTAAGTTGCATGAGTCTAGATTTCTTCTGGTACTCTGGAAAAGTAGGAAAAATGTGGAAGCTGTGTTGTGACATATTGAAATCTGCAAGATAGAAAAACAACTCTAGTATTGAGGGTGGTGATGAGCTGGGGCAGATGTTATTTCCCCTGCAGAGTTTTAGCTGGGATGGCAGAGGAAGTGTTCTTTCTCTCCTGTCACATGCAGGTTCTTCTACACTGAACTGCTCAGTACTATGCAGGGCATGCTTAATTCAGCGAATGGATGTCACTCTTCATCTCCCTACTCTCACTAAAAGCCATGTGAATTTTTTTTTTTAAGAGAGAAGGGACAGTGAGAGAGAGAGAGAGAAGAGATAAATTTTTATTTAGTTTTCCATGTGGTCTTCATTGCTCAGACATTTCGTGACTTCCATGTGTATGTGATGGTGGGGTTTGAACTTGCATCTCCGCGCATGCCGGGCAAGTGCCGTAACCTCTGAGTCACCACTCCAGCCCCATGCTGAAAATATTTTAAAAAAGTAGGAAGTATAAGAAAGAAGGCATGCAGGCTGGCTGACAATGAGATGAAAGAGAGCAAAGACTGAACTCTAAGGCAGTGGAAATAGATAATATAGAATGGATTTGAGGAACATTTCAAAGGAGAACATTTCAAAAGTACTGGATTGTAAAAGAGAGTAAGAAGGTATGATAGACTATTACATTGACCCCAGTGAAATACTCCTCCCAATTTTCATACCCTTGTTTAGTATCTTTCTGGAATCTCAGCTTGACCATTTGACTTCCTCATCAATGGGATATTAGAAAGTGAGATGCATGCAGAGGATTGATAAGCACTTCCCTACTGAGGATTGTCTCCATGGAATGCTTATGGTTAGGATAGACCTTCTTGGAACAGTTGCCATGCCATGAGGAAGTTCAAGAAATGATATCGAGAGGTCAATTTTGAGGAAAGTGAAGATCCGTAGCCATGTTCCCTTTCAACCATCAGGTCCTTTTGCAACTTCCGGCAGTACCAATATTCCTGTTACACCATGTGAAACATAAAAACTGCCCACTTGGACCACAAATATTTAAGGGATAATGATGGGTAGTTGTTATTTAAGTCACTAGTTTTTTTCAGTAGTTTGATATGTAACAATGCATAACTCCAAAAAGCAAGAATGTTTTAACATATTTGGTTTGAATTAGTGGGTGGATTGCTAATCTTTCAGATTAGCAAGTGCCCTCTTGCTGGTATGCTTAATTTGGAGCTACTGAAAGACAATAAATATTTTTTTAGCACATTACAGCAGAGCAGATACTGAAAAATACCTGCTGGATACAGAATAGAAAGCAGGCCACCCTTAAGGTGGACCTGTGATCTCTTTGCTCACTACTAGACTGAGAAATTTCCAGATGGATTTCTTTCTTTCTTTTATTTTTCCTTTTGATTATCTAAAAACTAAATACTGAATGGTGACAGGATATGCACACACACACACACACACACACACACACACTTACCAAAAAGGAAGGAATGAATGTTTGTTGAATTGAAACTGGTCAGACAACAACTCATGGTGAAAAAACTGAAAATAATATATATACAAGTATCTGTAACAAACAATAAGTCAGGTCTATTTGTTATATTAAATTAAATCCAATCTACATAGGATATCATGTATGGGAAATCTCTAATTATATACGCAGTTTGTATATGGGAGTAAGAATGTTCGGGTTATCATCAGAATGAGAAGCAAATAATGTGTTTGGGGTTGAGTTATTACTTCCTGATGAAAACATGTAATTGAGAAGTCCTAAATAAATTATGGTATACACGGGATTGCTTAAGCGTATGCTGGATTTTTAAAGCTGTTAAGTTCCTCCTCCAGAGTTTTGTAAAATTTTTATGTCATCATTGATATCGAAGTTAAGTTTGGTCAAGAAACCATCCTTAGAACATTGGTCACCCTGAAAGAAAAGATAGGATAAAAAAGCTAAAATGGAATTAAGTCATTGAGAGAGGATGAAAGGAAAATTTAAAAAAAAATTAAGCTTCTGAAACTTAAAGCAGCAGGGGGCAGTAGAACATTTTGAGTATGGAACACAGAGGAAGGGGGACTGGTCAATGGAGAAGGACTTCGACATCGCTCAGGAGTTGTTTTTTCTTTGAATTTTTATTCTACAAGACTTCCAAGACTGCATTTTTATTCTGCAAGGCTATTTATATTTTATTCTACACGACTATGTCATCACCCATATTTCCTTTACTCACAATCTTGCAAACTCCGGTCAAATTTAGTCCACACTAATATTAAACGGAAGCCACCTGTTTAGAAAAAAAATTTCTGTTCCTTTCCACAACTGAACCAGTAAATAGAATTTGCTACCTTGTATAGGATATAGTGCCAAATTCATGTTACATTCCCCTTTCCTCTTCTGTTTAACTGAAAGTCCTAAAGAGTAGGGTGAAGGGACTCAAATTAAGAAGCAGATTAAGTTTTAGTTTTTTTTTTTTCACCTTTTCCTAGATGTTCAGGATTCTTTCCCTGCCATTTGAGACCTTTATCTGGTGCTACTTGCTTGCTTTTTTTTTTCTTTTCTCTCTCTCTCTCTCTCTTTCTTTTTTTTTTTTTTTTTTTTTTTTTTTTTTTTTTTTTTTTTTTTTTTTTTTTTTTTTTTTTTTTTTTTTTTGGTTTTTTGTTTATAAGAGAGAGGAGCAATGAGACAGAGAAAGGGAGAATCACTTTTATTTAGTTTCTCATGTGGCTTTCATTGCTCCAACACTTTGTTGAGTATGTGCTGCTGGGGTTCGAACCCTGGGCCTTGGGCATACCGGGCAAGTGCTGTAACTGCAGAGCCGCCACTCCAGCCCTCTTTCTTTGTATTTTTAAGAAAATCAAGCCAAATCAGTATTGATCTTGAAACAAACCCTTCCCTCGTGCCTTTGTTCATATTGTACATTTTATCTAGGATCCTCTTTCGTGTATTTCCATGATACCAAATTGTAATTCATTCTTCAAAACTTCAGACCCAAATTATTGGTACTTCTGGTATTTCTCCAGCCCAAAGTATTTCCATTCAGCATTGAATTCTCTGTGTCTGCATGCATTCCTTGAGTCATAGTATTCAATTTTATACATTAAAAAAATTCTTAAATTTGATTTGTGTTCCTTACAGGATTCTCAGCTCTTTGCATGAAGAGATTCATCTCTGGAGACACACAACACCTATTATGGCTTCTTTTGCTTATTAGACATTTGATTGACATTTGTCCTGTCCATAAGTGCAGTTTTTCTTGTTAAAATTCACCTGTGTTACATTTAGGCGTCCGAGAGGATAGTGGTGAAAGGGTAGGACACTAATGTTTTTCTATTGCTTAAATGTTCCAGGGCCTCTCATTCTGTGTGTCAGGTCTCTCTAAATCCTCATCACACCTCTTTAAACCAGTCAATATTAGAAAAAGTGGAGCTCAGGGGCAGTAACTTGCCCAGCTCCTGTGGGTAACATGAGGTGAACTGAGACTGAGACCCACACTCTCCCCTATCTCCTCTGAAGCCTGCACTTTCCCACCCCACAGCAGTAGGTTATTTATCGTGTACTGTGTGCCACACATTGCTTTAGGAGCTATTGATTCCACATTGAATAATACACTATGCTATCTTTGAAAGGCTCACCATCTAGCAGGGGAGAGATTAAAGTAATTATAATGATTCTGAGTGAGAAGTACTTGAACAGTGTCCTATGGGTACAGGCCAGGGACTGTGAGCTCTGGCTGCCAAAAGATGCCTGTCGTGCAGAGCTATAGATCAGACTAGCAAAGTAAAGAGACCTCCAGGATTAGCAGTTCCCCTGAAGGAGCGGGTAGAAAGGCCCCTCAGGGCAAGGAAGGAGGAAGAACTCATGAAACTGGGGGCATTGCCCAAAAGATCAGATCATCCCTGGGCTGGGAGTAGACCTGAGAGTTTGTGTGCTTGGTGAGAAGAGGATGGAAAATGTCTCCACCTTGTAATGGTGTTAAGTCACATGAATGCAGAGGTTTATAATCTGTGGTTTAGATATCAAAGAAGTGGTTTATACTGATACTGTAAGGTCACCTGGGATATGTACAAGAGATTCTTTAGCTGGTGTAGAACGCATGGGCTTTGAATGAGGCAGGCAAAGCTTTGAATCCCAGTTCTGATGAACTACGTGATCTTGACCTGTTCCCAATTATTCAGAGTTTCAGACACTAACCGGGTAAAAACAGGGGTATTCACCGCCTCAGACACCAGGGTAGGAGTTAGTGAAGGGATGCGATGCCTAAAGAATATAGTTGTATAATAAAATGCACTTATATTTTTCCACCTACAAATATTCTTACAAATGTGTTGGAAAAGCAGATTTAAATTTCTAAGATTACCTCTTTATATATTGATATATGAGGTCGTATCAAGTTTCTAGTTATGTAAACATGACACAAAGTTGTCTTTCTGTATCTTTATGGAATTTAGTGAAATTCTGGTGTAAGTTTTCAGCTTTTCATTTTCTTTCGTTTACGAATATGAAATATGAAATAAAAACTATTTCGTTTTTGTTCTTCATTGAGTCTTATTTTTAGTTTTTATTCTTCAGTGAGTCTTATTTGCAGCTTTGAGGCTAAGTCTAATATTGGGTCTTTCTTAATTTTAGGAATATGTCATCTGATTCATCATTATCATCATTATTGATTATAAATTACCAAAGATGTGACTCTTCTGGTTTACAAACTGGTTTCCATCATTTTTCTGGTGTGTTTCCATGCCTGCTACCAAGATAATGTTTGCCCAAAGTGCGATCCTAGATATTCTTTAAGTTAAAAGGATAAATATGCTCTTACAATGAAGTTATTTTCATGTGTTTCAAAAGCAATTTTGTTGTTCACTGAAAGGATTTTAGTAATAACACTAATCAAAGGATGAAAGTCTTCCATTTAGCATTCCCTAGGCTAAAATCTTCTCCTCAAGGGACTGAAACTTCTTCTTGTTTATAGCTAAACTTTCTAATTTTTTTCTTGGTTCCATCTGTTTTTACTTCTTTAGGGTTCTTTCTCACCAAATTTCTATTTCTCCTGTATTTTTGTTTATAACTTTTTATTAGCTCTTTTTGCTTGCCTTTCTCTGTGGCCAAGACTCCTGTCCTCACACTACAATAGAAAGAAAGAAAAAAAAACACAGAAAACAACAAAATCTACTTTCCCTAAGTGTTTCCCTACTTGTTAGACCCTCCCTTTCTCCTCTTTACAGCTAAACATCATGGTAAAGTGATTTATTTTCTGTTTTCACAACCGGATTTATTAATTCCTCAGTCTAGTGTGATACCCTTTGACCTTCACTACCACACCACTGAAATCTTTGCTAACCCTCTTTATCTCCTTGAACTGCATCTGTATGTTTCAGGTTTGGTCTTCTTCTGCTGTTTTGGACAAAATCTGTCACTCTCTTCTCAGGCACAGTGGCACACGCATGTAATCCCAACGAGTCAGGAGGCTGAGGCAGGAGGAGAGCAACTTTGAAGCAAGCCTGGGTAACTTAGGCCCTAAGCAGCTTAGGGAGATCTTGTCTCAAAAAGAGAAAAATAAAAGTCCCAGGGATGTGGCTCAGTGGTAGATCAGTGGGAGAGTGCTCCTGGTTAAATCCCCAGTATGTATGTATGTGTGTATATATATATCACCACTACCTTCCCCACACATCAGTATTCCTTGAATTTTTTTCTTCATCTTTTTTCTTTTTCCCTCATTTCGGACATGCTTTCTGAACAAGCTCACCAACTTCCTAGTTTTTATGATCACCACAATCTGAGCAACGCTATATCTTCATCATGAAACTTCAGATTCATACATGAAAATATCTGCTGCACATATAAACATTAGTGACTCAGACATACGCAGCACAAAACATTATTCTTGGTGGGCTGGCCTCCTCCTTCAGAAAACATCCAAGAATTTACTCCATTTCCTGTATCTCTCTATATATACATATTATTTGTTTCTGTAATCCACAGCACAGTCATCCCCAAGTCACCTAGGACACAAACCTGTGTATTAGATTGACTTTATTTTATTCAATTAATTAATTTATTTATTGGTACTAGGGAGTGAACTGGGGTTGCTTATTCACTAAGCCACATCCCCACCCTTTTTATTTTTTATTTTTAGACAGGGTCTTCCTAAGTTATTCAGGGCCTCACTAAGTTGCTGAGGCTGGCTTTGAACTTGTGATCTCGTGCCGCAGCTTCTGGAATTGTTAAATTACAGGTGTGTGCCACCATGACTGGCTGCTAGACCGACATTTATCGTATTCCCACACCCAAAAAACCAGCAGCCCTGACTGTTTCCTCTCTAAACTATCTCTTCAATTTTTGTCTCTCCTTCCTTACTTATTGGTCCTTGCCCCATTTTTGCCTCTGGTCCCTTCCTTAGATCATGGAGTTGGTCCAGTATGCTCATGCTGCCTAGAGCCGCTCTTCCTCCAGGGACCCCGTCCCCACCAACTTCCCAGGTCTCATCCTAAAAGCTCTTTCGTGCAACTTGAACTCACTCTCTCACTTAATTTCACTTCCACTTAGAAAAATTCGAAGGAAGGGAATGGGCTATTTGTAGTCTCAGAGTCTGACACAGTGTAGGTGGTTTATAAATCCTGATGAATTGAGGCTAATATTTTATACCAAAATTATTTTGATGGAGGAAATGAATATGTGGGGAAAGTTGGGAGCAATTAGCAAACTGTGTGTGTGTGTGTGTGTGTGTGTGTGTGTGCGCATGCACACAAGCGCACACACACTGGGTGTTAAGCTGCAGGCCTCTCGCATGCTAAGCCCATGCTCTACCGCTAAGCTACACCGCCAGTCACAGATAACAGTTTTGAACTTTAAACTCTACATCTCATTTTAAAAATTTGCTATTATAACCTGGTTATCACCTCTCAAATATTTATGTGCAGAAGTAAATAGCGATAACAAGACTTTTAAAAAACATAAAATAATGTTGAATTTCTTTACAATATGTTTGAATGCAATGCTATAAATTGAAAATGTGGTCAGCTATGTAAAAATCTTAGTAAAGGATTTGAGATAGTGTAGCTAGACATTATGGGTTTTTTTTCTTAGTGCAAGTCAGTATGGAAATATAAACTTTTGTTATAAAAATGTTTGTTTTCCTCAAACTTATTTCATGCCATTGCTGATTTGTAAAATTTTGGTCTTAAAAGTAAGAACATTTTTGGGACTGGAGCAGTGGCTCAGCAGTTAGGGTGCTTGCCTGACATGCGTGAGAATGTGGGTTTGAAGCCCCATATACACAACAAAATGCTGAAGCAGTGAAAGGCTCATTAAAAACTAAATAAAAGTGATTATCTCTTTCCCTCTCTCTCACTGTCCTGCTTTCTTAAAAAAGAGAACATTTTAGAGTTATAGAAAATAGCTCCATCATATTCTTTATAGAATATTTCCAAAATTAGGCTTGATTCCAATATTAATTTAATTTTGCTTAAAATATGCTCTTAAGACACTATAAACATGTATCAAATAAATAATTTAAGTAAGTTTTCACATGAAAACACATTGAGTTTTTTGGGGATCTCAGTCTCAGCCCGTTTCTGAGTATTTTAGCTTTCTAAGTGCAATTTGAATTGTTTACTTCTCTAAGCCACTGGTTATTTTCAGCAGAGTAGAATAACGGTGTTTAGCCACAATGTGGTATTCTCTAAAAGCACATGAAATATTTCATGAATAAGATTAGCTAAGGAATTCAGTCATGTTTTATGACCATGACAGTTTAGGTGTGCAACCTGAGAAGTTTGTATTTTCAGAACAGTTTCTCACAGTGTTATTTTAAAGAAAATGAAACTCTTTCTTATAGGATCTGATATTGGGTTTCCACTAACTGTGTTAAATACTGAGTTTTAAATTACAGCATGGAAAATTTGGGTTACCCACCTATTTAAGCATTTTATTGTGAACCAAGAAAAGTTTAATAATTATAATCATCTAAAACTTGTACCTATACCAAGCTGTGATTATAAATTATTTCTTCAGTGAAATACTGGGGATTTTATAGTTCTCATCATCCTCGGGATGGCCTGGGACCTTTGTTTCTGGCTAACTTCTTCTTCACACCCTCACAAACCCACAAACCCCTGCAGTTTGCTGGGTGGGCATCCTGGCTCAGAGGCCAGGAGGCCATGCTGGGGAGGGACCCACTCTGGGATGCTAGAGCCAGAAGTGAGACTGGAACATTCTTTCTTTTGAGGTGGTTTGCACTTTCAGTCACAGAGGAAACTATGACCTGGAGGAGGAAAGTTCAGCATTTCCTATCACGACTGGATTTTATAAATGGCAAAATTGGTTCTGGAAAATAAATATCTCTTTTTCTGTTATGACGATCTTTTAAAAGCACAAAGATATAAATAGAATGCTTGCAGATTAAAACATTTAAGACTCCTAGAAGCACATCCTAGAAATAATTGTAACAGTTTTAATAATTACATTGGTTTACTGAATTGACACCTTTTCATAAATATTAAATGAATTTGACTGTGGTAAAATTTTAGCATGAATTTATGAGAAATAATTTTATATTGCCAGATAAACATTTGTTTTCATAATAAATCATATTATGAGTTCTTTGTGAAACTAAAGGTAAGTTCCCTATCATTTGCCTCATATATACATCATTTTTCATTAAAAAGTTATAAAAATTTTGAAGATATCTTTTGAGAATAAATGTCTATTTCAGAGAAGTATAGTTATCCATTTTGAGATTATTTTCATTATTTTCTTGAGTAATCTCTTTTCATTGACTTGTAGAAATTATATACTCAGTATAAACAAAATTAAAATACATGGTAAAATTAATATTTAAAGGAGAACCAATAATTAATATTTTTATCTCTCTTGAAATGGCAAATATCATACAGATTTTCCTGCTTTTCTCATTATTTTATTCTAATACTGGTTTGATAGAGTTTTCTCTATAAACATTGAAAAATTACAAGTTGATTATAATTTTTATGCCAAATTTTCAATAGAGGAAACTTTGCTGTTCAGCTGTTTTAAACATATCTGATCAGAATTAACCCTTAATCCAAGCTTTCTTGTCTTCTAAGAATGTTTTCTGACATAGAAGATTGAAGAGAAGGAAAATACCTAACCCTAACCGGTGAATGAGTCCAGAGATGTGAAATTGCCACCGCACTCTGTGTGGCTTGAGTCAGAGGGGTTTTCCTGGAACAGGGGCTGGGCAAGTGGCTTCATGACGATATTGCATTAAGGCTGTAATTCTCTCTGCCACCCCCCAAGCAAACATCTACTGATATTTTCTCTAATAGCTGGTTATTCATGTTTCTTCTTGCTTTCATCACATTTGCAGCTCAGAGATTTGTATTGTGATATAACTTTATTGCAGATACAACTCTGCTGGGTCTGAAAGTGAAAGATAAAAAAGTCCAGCATTTTGTCTGTGGATAAAACCTTACATTTCTGCTCATTTTAACCACACAGGTAAGTTGGTAATAGCCAGTCACTAACAACCACGGCAGTCATTATGAGAAAAAGCCTTTAAGAATAAAAGGAGAAAATATTTAATGACTCCGCTGCATAAATATAAATATTTTAGAGTTATGGAAAATATACAATCAGTGAGAATCACATTTGATTCAGGAGAAATTGCTAAATCATGTCTCTTAACCTTGAGAATATGTCTCTTCAAAGAGATTTAATTTACACACATAAATAAGCTTGGTATAAAGTTAATATCTTTATTATTTTGTTACTATTAAATTTGTTTTGTGGCCTGAAATGTTTTATCATTGTATTGTAAAACAAATGTCTGAAATCTCTTTATATGATCGTGTTAGAATTTGACACGGTTAAGATCTACTTATTATTTTAGTGCTATGGTTGGGTTAGGGACATCCTGTTTCTAGAGTGGTTGCGTGATTTTGCCTGTAGACCTTGTTGATTTGGTTAACCATATTGTCCTGCAGTCTCTTGTAATATTTGGGTATTTGTAAAAAGTGGTCTTCTCACTGCATTCTGACTCTTATACAATTTTTTTTCTGGCTAAAATTTGTCCACTTCATTGCCTAAGAGTCTTGAAGTCCAGGTTCTTAAAGCTGTTTTCAAAGTTACAGAGATTGATATTTTATGCATTATGACTTGCAGATTGAATGTGATCTTTATTTGGCAGATTTTAGATTGTTTTTAAGTGCTGGAAAAATTATACTTGAAAATTAGTTGATGAACACATTTCTGCCAATCCAGTTCAGGTATGAAATAGTGGAAAGTGTCTGTCTCCAGCAACAGAGCTTCTGGATTTATATCCCAGCAATCTTTCTGTTGGCTGTGTTATCTAGGACAACTTCCTGAGTTTTGCTTTCCTCTTCTGTAAAATGTAAACAACAGTATCTGCCTCTCAGGATTAAATGAGATATTAAGAGATGTGAGGAGTGAAAACACTAAATGATAACACAGTCCAAATTCCTTTTCCACTTGCAAAACAGATAGTTAACTTTTAAAATAGATACTTAAGTTTTAAACGTGTGTATATACATATATATACATACATGTATATATATATATATACACACACATACACACACACTTTTCAAAACATTTGCATACTGAATAAATGTAGATAATTACTGATTTCCTGTTTTTTTTTTTTTTTTTTTTTTTTTTTTTTTTTTTTTTTTTTTTTTTTTTTTTTTTTTTTTTTTTTTTTTTTTTTTTTTTTTTTTTTTTTTTTTTTTTTTGCCAGGCTCTGTTTTAGATTCTGGAAATATGTGATTTAACGAAACAAAAGTCCCTGTGCTTTGGAGCTTAATCTTTTAGAAAGTTAAAATTGCAAGCTTTCTTTCAGTGTCACAAATATTTATATTAATGTATTTGGCAGTCTTGGATATTGTTTGACTCACAATGTATTTATATCCTCATGAACTAGTGGACAGTCAAAAGGTTGAGCTGGATAAGTTATTTGTTTCTTATATAACAGGAGGTCTTCTGAGTTGATTTAAAATAAAGAAAAAGGAAATTAAGTAAATGATATTAACAGGTAATTCACAAAAGGACTGCAGATGGCCAATAAATCCATGGAAACCTGCCCAAGCTCACTAGTAATCAGGGAAATGCAAATAAAAGCAAGGATATCCGGGTTTTTTTGCTCATAAAGTTGGCAAAAAGAAAGAATGTTGATAGTACTCAGTATTACTGAAGATGTGGAGAAAGCGAGCAAATTTCTAAGAGGAACACGAATTCTAACCTTTTTTGGAAATTCATCTGTGTTACATAGTAAAATTTTAAAGAAAAAAGATCATTTCTCTGATTCAGCAGTTTTAACTTAGGCATTGCATAGAAATAAAGTGCCCATATCTAACTGTGTCTTCAACATTGTATATTACTGTTTGAAATAGTGGAAAGTTGGGGAAAAAAACCCTTGAACTGCCTCAATAAAAAGACACTTTAAGACAATCAGCAATATATGAATTTAGGTTTGTGAGAGCAAAAACCTGGAAAAATTAGAACTATTCATCAAAAATGGAGTAGCTTTGTAGAGCAACCCAATTCCTCAATAAAATTTTTAAAAATGGAGTAATTCAACAAATTATGATGAGTTCCAAGTAGGTACAGTTACACAGTTATAATGAGAAATGGTTAGAGCCATTAGTGTTGAGGCAGATGAATATCTGTGATCATTTATTAACTGGGAAAAGCAAGTTGGCTTGTGATTAAATGATGATACTCACATTTTTGTTTTAAAAATTCTGTATACATCAATAATTTAAAATTGAAGTTGTTTTATGAACATACAGAAAGAGAAGAATTATATCAAATTGTTAATAACATTTGTCACCTCAGGGTGGGGTGGAGCCCTTAACCTTTATGATTTATTTGATTTGATTCAGTTATCATTTGTAACATTGCTTTAAAAAGAAAAAAATGAAAAAAATCAAGATAGTAAAAATGGTGTTATTTGAGGGTACGTAGGTGTATCTCTTATCGGTTTGGGGGCCAATACATAGGTCTTCTATAATGTTTTGCATCATAATAGAGATTCAGTAAGTATTTCAATCATTCATTAATTGAATAAATTGAGAACTCTGTATCTAAAGGTTTGCAACACACCCAAATTATAATATACCTATGTGTGTATTATTATATATTGATTACATATTAATATATGTTTAGAGTACTTTTAAAATTGTTATGTACAAGATTCCTTCATCTGTAAATTAGTTTCGTGCATAGTTTGCACTTTCAATAGGATGTGCCAGGCAAGGATAGTAACAGTCCACAATAAAGTTTCCTCCCTTGGCTTCCTCCCATTCCTTAAAACTGTGAGCTGGTCAAGGTGTAAAGAAGTTTATGCATTCATTCACTAGTTATTTCAAGGTTAATTGCCTGCTAAGCCTTGTGGAAGGATCAACGATTTATTCCTAGGTGTTTTACCTACAAGGAGTTTGCAGTTCTTCAGGTTATAAACGTACCATCATTTCTATAACTTAATTTTATTCTCCAGCATAGATTAAGGTTTTATTACATACTTATCAACTTTTAAAACCTTCTAAACTTTAAACACATTCCTAGTAAAACAGCTCAGACAAGGCATGATCTCAGTGAGGGACTCCAGAACATGTGTAAAAAATAATAGCCCAGAAGACAATTTAGATATACTATAAAAATGACCAAGATAGGGGTGACACCTGTTTTATATGCTGTCTTTTTATTCCAGTTTAACAGCTCTCCTTTAATCTGCTCAATGTATTTCCCTTTAATAAAACTTTGGTTCTTTAAGACCAAAATTCTAATTAGAAAAAACACTTTCTAATTGACTTTTACCCCCAGAGTACTTATTGTGAAAGTATTAACTTTTATTATATTCATATTTTACATAGTTTATAAATCTATATTATATAATCTTATGAAAGAATTCTACTGATACCAGATAACTACTGTGATTTGTCCCTACATGTGATTGTCCATTGGTATTTTACACAGGGTTTATTCTCATGAATATGGTAGCATTATTATTTTACATTTCTGTCAAAACTTGAGCTTTTTTATTCTCTGAGGAATTCTCATTTTCTAATTCACTGTTATTCATTGATAGTGAGCAAGGAAAACAGATATCTAAGTTTGCTGAATTATGTTTAAACCAAATATTGCCAGGCCAGAAAGGAGGCCTGTGGAGTTCTGCTGTGGATAAGACACCTGAGCTTAGTGGAAGAAATGCAACAAGTATTTTGACTGCTTGAAAGCCTACCTCAAGGCTGGAGCGGTGGCTTAGCGGTTACAGTGCTTGCCTGGCATGGGCAAGTATGAGAGTTCAAACCCCCACCAGGTATACAACCAAGTCTCAGAGCAACAAAAGTCATGTGAAAAACTCAATAAAAATTAATTTTCTCTGACTCTCTCTCTTTCTCTCACTGTCCCCTCTTAAAAAAAAAAAAAAGAAAGAAAGAAACCTGCCTCATATTTTGTATATTGCTTGTTTGTTTTGCTTACTAATTCTTGGTCATGTTCTTAAGATTTAACGGTGTCAGATATCTTCCTTCTCGATTTAAACCTAAAATAGGACTGTTCAATGTCTCCTTGAGTTTATTAAGGGACTGCACATGATATTCCCCCCACATATGTATTGCACAATATTAATGATGACTCAGTACAGCTAGATCTAATCTATCTATCTATCTATCTATCTATTGAAAAGCTTCATTCTTAGCTCAATTTGTGAATAAAATTATCTAGAGAATTTCAATTTCATAGCTTAAGGGAAGTACCAAAGGAATCACCCTTCAAATAAGAATTAGAGTAAGAGGCTCTAGCATAACACATTTTGCAAGTAATATATTGAAAGAATGTGCAACTACCAGGAATGTCTGGTTATCAGAAGGCACTATGGGAACATGGGCTACAGTTTCGGTACATGTCACTTTGAATCATTGCTTCTTTATGAGTTTATCTAAAGTGAACTATCTAATCACAATGCTCCTCAGTTTCTACATCTGTGAAATGGGTATCCGTATCACACTTCTATGTTTGTTGTGGGAAATCAAATATTTCCAGCTCAGGCCCAGGGACTGTTCCTGTCAGTAACTGGTAGCGTAGCATTCAGTCATCTCATTCCAATATTGTTTGTAATGAATTACTTCTGCAAAGGGTAAACTATGATGATGGCTGCAGGAATATAGTTTCCAAAAATTGTTCTTTTAATTCTCATTAGAAGATCTAAAAGAACAAATGATGAAGCAATCCTAGAGAATCTACATTTCCATGTTGTGACTGATCCTCAACAAAGAGAAAAATAATTTTAAATAAAGGATTTCCTTCGGATTTTTAGCAATACAGAAGAAACACTTTTCCGAATGTGGTATGTTTTCATTTAATGATGAACTCTGGGAGATGGTCCATTTTTTGGTACATTCATCATGGCTCTAAAACTGTGAGTTTGGATGAAAAGCATGTAGCACTTGCCTTGTTCTTACATCAGAAGAATTTTTTCTTTTGTCCATTTTATGCTTGTTTCCAAAGGCTTAAAATGAAAGCTTTGTTTCTGCAATAATGGCTTAGTGTAGGCTTACGTTGTTGATCCCCTCAGTAGATGCAATGTAATCCACTTTGGTAATGTGAATTTTTAAACAATCTTAGGCCTCTGCCATTAACCCTTCTCTACTAATGATAATACTCTACAAAACTACAAAGGAACTTGGGCCTAGCTTCACATTAGACTTGGAGCGCACTTAGCTGAATTTGCATTTCTTATTTTAGCAGCAGTGAATTGCTAAGCATATGTTGAACTTCACCAATTCCAAAGTAGAATAGGTGATTGTGAAACTAATGTTCCAAGTGCAAGCATTCAAACCCAAACAAGGGAAACCAGAAGAAAATAACGACGAAATGAATCAAAAGTACTTTCCAGTCCAAAATTCCCCTTTAAGGGGCTTCGGCTGTTGTTGCTTTATGCAATATTTTTTAACTTGACCTATTGCTTTGCTTAGTTCATTGTAGTGCAAATGTCTCAAATAAAGCTGTACATGAGTCATTTTTTTTTTCCTCCTCAGTCCAGGCTACTTGGATAATAGCTCACTTTGAACACAAGCAAAGGAACCTATTGAATGTTTCCTGCATAAAGCCTACAGGGGAGTGCTCAGCAGCTTGACATGTTGCTTTACTAGAGAGAAATGGTAAATTAGCTAAGAGTAATTTTATTCCACGACATATTTCCAAACTAACTTTGAGAACCCATTTCTGCTTAGTTTTGGATTCCGCTTTGGGGACGTAGAAAAGATTTCCTGCATTTGGTTAAGTAATATATATGGTGGACGGCTAAGTTAAGATGTTCTTTAGGGATTTGTAGACATTGAAAGCTTTACCTAAACTTGAGAGGACTTTGCTGCAATGCGTATTGAAGCTGCAGTACTGTATGCTTTCAGGGCTTTGGATTTAATAAACAAAAGATCTGTCACCAAGCTTGGTTCACAGTAGGGGGTAGATGTAATTATATACTTTTAAGGGGGAAAGACTGTTGTTATTATTTTACATTTATTGAGTGCCAACATTTTGCAGTGTGCTGTACCTAACATAGAATTAGACACAGTCCTTGCCCAGTCGACTATCTATTTAAATTAGAAACAATCTAAATATTTCTCTTAAATAGTTCCTGTGTTTTCACATTTGTTACACAATGCATTGTATGAGTACAGACGTATGATTGTACTTGCAAATGTGATTTAAAACTACAAAGGCTTTCAAAGACAGGTGGCAAAATAAGACGTGATTATGAGACTATAAAAGTGCTCATGTTTTTCAGATTTTCTGCTTTAATAATTAATTATAGGTCTAGCTTGACATTTGAAGTGGGAGAGGTATTAAATTTAGAAAATGATCTATACATCATTTTGATTTGCATTCTTGAAAAATATTTCAGTTTAATAATAATACTTCCAGTTATTGGAAATATAATTAATTATGTGGTTTTTAATTCTAGTCTACAATTTCACAGGGTCAAGATCATATTGATAAAAAGTTATATTGCACCTAATAGGCACCCACTAAAAGTTATTTAAGGGGTGAACAAGAGGCATCAGTAAATGAATTTCTTCATTTTATCAGGGACTCTATTTTCAGATTTAAGAGTCTGAGAGGAATGTGCTTTACTTACTTTGGGCCAATGCTGACAAAAACAAACAAACAACAATAACAAAAAAATCTCAAAGCCAAAGAACTTCCTGGGACTACCTTGGCTTGGAACATCTTTTTGATAAAGATGTTTCTTGCCTCTCAGCAAGACCTAGGCGTGACGACCTAACAGATCTTCAGAGGCCGTGAGAGTCCTTAGAGCTGTCTGGATCCCCCCCAGTGATCAAAAGACCTTTTCACACTGGATGCCTGATTTCAAGGGATGTAGTCATCATGCACTGCAGTCAGCTTACTGGTCTGTTGTGTAGATGCACACAATTCCCATCAACTCTATTATTAAATCAGAGTGTTAGTAGAGTGAGGCATGCAGATAAACACAGAGAACAGAGCATATTAAAGTTGGTCTATTTATGCATCTGTCCTGTATATAGTGAGTATTTTATAGTAACTCTGCTTATTCCAAGCTCCAGGACATTCTCTCGGTTCCCTCTTGGTTCCACATACTGTACGTCAGTTCTGTTCACAGGATTGCAGCCCTCGATGTCCCAGTGGAACTATACCTAGTCTTGAGTTAAGAGTCTCTGGATGGCCATTTATAGTTGCATAATCTAAGTCGACTTACTTAAATTTTCTGAGTCCCAGACTCCTTAGAAATAAAATGGGGATAACTATTGTACTCAACTCTTATAATTTGTATGAACATTGATCTGTACGAAATATTTTGAACACACAGTTTCTATAATGTACAAAATCCGTGATTACCTCTCACCCGCACATTGTCTGTGATGCCTTGGTATGCTTAGGGCTTTCCTTTCCTACTGACCTTCTCCCCTTTTCCCTACAAGTTTCCCTTGATACACTTGTCTTCGGTTTAATTACCACACACTCACTCTTCTCCCTGCCTCTTAGCTGAGATTGTGTTCCAAAAATTCATCTAGCATGGTCTTGTCAAGTGTACCCTTCTTTTCTCTTACTGTCCCCAGTCCTCATCCCTGTTTTGTAAGTTAATTACAAGGAGTTTCTTTATTTTTAGCTTCGTTCCATGCCTTCACTGATGTCACGTAGACCTTGAATGTCAAATATTATACTTATGTGCATGATGTGAGCATCTGCATATCCCACTTCAACCTGATGTCAGGCTTCATATGTTTTATCTTCAACTCTGAGCTAGACGTGTCCATCTGTCGAGTTTGGGTGTAACTTCACTCAACCGTGTAACAGCCAAACTTACAACCTCTCCGTCAAAACCAACATCTCTTCTTGGTTTTCCTGTTTCTCTTAATAATCCCCAATATCTCTGAAGTAACCCAGATAATAAAGCACTTAGTCATTTGCTAGGTTGGCAGTTAATTGCCAACATTCTGCTCATTTTTCCACCACCTCAGCACAACTTTCACCTTTGTCCCTTCCCTGCCTTCCTCCATGCCTGCCCCTCTTCCTTTAACCTCTGGAAGAAGTAGGGCACTCCTCGTTGACAATACCGTTTCTACTTTGTACAAAATGAAGAACCATACACTTTAAATTGGGGCAGTGGTTCTCAGTGACCCAGTGGCCACGACAACTAAGCATATACAAAGTATTCCCTGACTTTAGAGCCCAGTTCGGCTGCATAGGTGAGATACTTTATGAGGGACTGCAGGAGAAATAGTGGGCAGCACTTGCTAGTTCACCATGGTGGAAGCATGAGGGAAGAGTCACAGATATGAGTACACAGGAACAAATGACTTTTTGTCCCCTCTTGGTACCACCTTATTTTCGATTTTACCACTTGGATTTTTCTGAGGGTCTTTTTGCTTTTACTTTCTCTTTCCCTTTGAATTATCTGCCAGATCAATCCTTTTGAAACCTAATTTGATCCTTAAACTCCTGTTTTGACTTTCAGCTGTTTGATCCTCCTGAAAGCACAGCAGTTCTCAAGCCTACTTCTGCACCCGCAGCATGAGCAGCTTCAGGGGTCAGTTAGAAATTCTGGCGATCAGCTTACATACCAGTCCTTCTGAATAGTCGCGTCTTGGGGTAGGAACCCCGCAATCTGTTTGACAAGTTCTCCAGGGGGTTCTGATGCAGGAGTAGGACTGCGGAACCGGCACTTTAGCTAGGAGAGCTCTAAGCATTAGCTTTTACCATCCTGCTTGGTGCAGGCCAACCATATTTGAGGATTATATTTTTCTGTTTTCCTCTCTCCCCAGAGTCTCTTTTCTTTAATTTACCCATTTGTGAATGCAGGATTCTTTGTGCCTAGCATGTTGTTCATCTGTTTTGTTCATTTGTTTGTTTCTTTCAAATAACTAAGCCAACTATTTACACCCTTGGTTTATGTCTCACTTTTAAGAAGCTCCTCTGAAATGGACTCCTCTGGTATTTGTAATATAGCAATAATCTTTCTTTAAGAGTGGTCATGCATTATTCTCTTTAATCATTTTAGTTTATGTCTTATGCACCAAAATAAGCTCTGGGAAAGGAAAGTCAATGTCTAAGCCTTATTTTAATTCCCCATAGTATCTGGCACAGGGCTTCTTTATAGTTTTTGATGATGATTTTTCAGGATGACACAGACTAATGGTATTGAACTTTCGGGGCTCTTTATTTCTTCTTGTCAATATAGCTCCACTTTCTAACCACCAGATCGTAGGGATACCATATTTGTAAAAAGAGTCATCTATATCAGTGGATTAGTTGAGTAAGTACCATGTTAAAGATGCTTCAGTTTGCAGAGTACTTTCACCAGAATATGTCATTAGAGCCTCATAAAAACGTTGTGGTGTAAGTGCTTCTATTATCTCCATTTACCAGATAACTGGATTAAATGTTTTCATGTTGAAGTATGCTACTCTCTATGTGAGAGTGGGAAGACCATAGAGATTAAGGTAGGAATCTCCTACTTAAGCAAAGGCACTCAAATTTTATGTGTTTTCTCCAGAAGATTCCAGCTCATAAATGTGTTGTAACCTTGAACTTGCAGATAAAAGTCTGATATCTCGCTTTCTAAGTAACAGTAAACCAACCTCTTCAAGTTGAAGATAGTTAAGGAGAATACTATGGATAGAGAAAAAAATGAATTTTGTCTTTGGAGGAAAACATTTATATTTGAAGGAATGGAAACAATTATCGAATGCTTATATGTAGAGGCATGCATAGTTTAAATTAATAAAGAGTGAGTGCTTTACTTATGTAAGTTGAATAAACCAGATTAGAGACTCTATTTTTCTTTTCAACATTAAGGTACATACACTTCAGTACTAGTCTAAATCTGAGGATTCATTTCTAAGTTTTTCTGCAAGGCAAATAAGGTGGGAAAGAATCCAACATAAAGCAGATTCAGTATAAGAGTTCAGCCAGCATGGAATTTGCCCTTAACAGTCTGTGGAAGAAGACATATTCCCTTTTAGCTCAGTTAGCTCTACACTGTATGCTGTGCACAGTAGACTCAGCCGAATCGGATTATGTTGGACAGAGTCTAAGTTTGTCATAAAATAAATAGGTACGCAGAACCTCTTAGGAGCTAAATTAAGTTGAATCACTTGAAGGATTACCATAAGATCATCTGCTATTGATCTTTTCTCTTTCACTCTTCCTGTGAGTCTGCACCATATACTGATTATAGAATGTGTTCAATTTGTACTTCCTGAGTCACATAATTTATACCCTAAATAATATTTCACTTTGGGAGTTCATGCTATGACTCTGAATGCATTATGCAGAACTCAGATTAATGACTCTAAAATCTGCAAGGCTGGGGCATTAAGCACTTAAAAAGGGGGAAATAATGAGATTATCAGCAGTTGCGGGGAAACATAAAAAGCAAGTTGTGAACATAAGAATGGGGAAGTGCAGTTTGCAAAGAAGTCTCTAAGGGATTCTGTCCCCTTCTCCCACTCTTGGGGAAGTCTGTTCTGCTCCCTATGCTTTGATTCCTGTTATTTTCTTAAGTAAAACCTGTATGTTATGCTTGCAAAAAAAAAAAAAGTTTCTAAGGTTGGCCAGTCACCACAGCACAAGTAAATACAACTGAGGCCCACGACATTGGCATTTGAGTTCCCTGTGGTAGGACACTGCTCCCCATCTGGCCTGGCATCTCTGACCTCACTCTTCTACCCCAGCTCACCAACCAAGGTAACTGAGCTAGAACTGTGAGTTGGTGAGGCTCTGTTGTCCAACCGGGCCAGTCTCTGTACTCCTTGCCACTGGGGTTAAAGCAGAGGAACTGATTCTATAGGGATACAGCTTTTAGAACCTGCCTTAGAATACAGAACAATGTAACCAAAGGACAAAATGCTGCAAGTCCTAATTCATTCCCTCAAATGAAATCAGAAGTTGAAAAGCTATGGGAAACCAGGTGGCTAATTTTTTTCTCTCTCAACTCTTCTTTCTCCTCTACTCTCCTTTTTGTTTTTCTTTTCTCCTGCTTGTCTCCAAAGTACTTTTCCCTCTTTCTTTCCACAACCCTCTACCTCTTCCCCCTTTCTTCACCGCTGCACATCTAATCAGTCAACATATGGCAAAGAGAGGTGGGGTGGAAGGTGGCTGTCACACCTGTGTCAGGTTCATTTCACTCCTATTGATGGGAAAAACCTACACTCAGGAATTGTGCCTCAGAATGATGCCTTTGGGAAGGGGAGAAGTCTTTTTCTAGGAGAGCATTACTCTGATGGCCAACTCTGGCCTAATCCACTGTGGACAATGATGAGTCATGAAATAAAAACTTACCCCTATACATTGGAGAAGGTAAGAAAGATATGGGATAGATTTTAAAAATACAGAAATTAGAGAATAAAAGAAACTTAAAAAAAGAGGAAATGTTGTGAATCTGGGCTCTGCAGATATTGCATTCATTTCCCCAATATTTTGCATCACATTACCAAAAAGGGTGTGCGTGCGTACACACACACACACACACACACACACACACACACACATATATATATATATACACTTTTATATATAAGTATAACCAGATATTTTGTTCTCAGCTTTGAAAGTATCAAGTAATGGCCCTACATAGAACATTTACAGCTTTTGCATTTTGTTATGAAGGACGCAATTCAGACACAATTTCTTCCTTTAAATTCTTGTATCAGATTACCAAAATGGAGCATGCTTGTATCCATATTTTAAATCACTGTGTTTATTTAAGTGTGACCAAATATTTAGCCCTATGTTTCATAATTTTTTGAAAAGTTAAAACTCTAAGTAGATCATTTGAATTTTATAGTTTTGCTAAAAAGGACATCATCCTTCATTCTGCTATTTAATATCTTTCATTTAAATTTCAGAACAAGAAATTCTTTAAGTTCAAAGCTAGAAAAAACAGCTTTTGATGAAGTAGTGTTTTTCCTTCTACTTGACTATACTTCTATACATAAATATTTGCTTCATGGTGGAATAAATAAAGGAATGAAAGAAATCCATTTTATTTAGCTTTCTTGTGGCTGCCAGAAATTTAGTGTTCACTTTTGTGCTAAATGGCATTGGTTTTTATAGTTAAATGTTCCTGATATATTCTTGCTCACTCTCATTTACTATTTTAACACTGTTTTATGATTTTACTCTAACTGTGCCCTTCAAAAATCTGTTTGGGAAGTAGCTAGAATATAAATAGCATTAAAAAACTAAACTGCATATTCTGACATTTACAGTTATAAGGATATTTCCATTTTAAGAATGATTCAGTCTGCAAGTCGAGCTATTAGCTATTAGCGAATAACTACAGAAATTAATTTTAGACTAATTTTGATTGCTACACAGCCCTCCTCAGAGTCCCCTGTTTGTTTTTCCCTTGTTGTTTTACTTCTTGTCAGAGCATCTCTCTTTACCGAAAAGCATGCGATTCAGTTTGGCTTGGTTTATCTAATCGATGTTTTGAAGGTTATTTAATTCACTTAAATACTGTCACAGGCTCTAAATTTTATTAATTGTGTCAATTGAGTATGGATTTCTATATCCAAGAAAGCACCGCTACCCATCTTATTGGTTTCCAACTTGAGCTTTTATTCCCATGAAGCTCATTGCATGTGTAGGCATTTTTTTTTCTTTGCTTTCCAACCATCCTCCGTCTTCTCTTTCAAAACCTGGCTTAAGTCTAACCTCTCTTGGTGAGGCTTACTTCCTGAACTCCAAGTGACTCTTACTTTAAGTCTCCTTGGAATTATCTACTCAGTTTTTACTCTGTTAATTTGCCCTTATTTGTGTGACATGTTGAAAGCATTCCGAGGCTTTCTTTACAGAATGTGAATGAGTTCTGGCTCTCTAGTTAGGAAATTTGATAATTGTTTCTTAGGCTATGTGTTCTTTTCCTTTTCATGTTCTCCCCCAATCATAGAGTTTAAAGTTCTGTGGGGTGAAGCAATGCTCATTAAGTGATGTTGGCTCCTACACGCGGATTTAAGCATAGGCTGTTGATTATATTGCCTCAACAGGCATTTTATTAGGAAGCAACATGACAATTGTTTCCAGAAAAATTGAATCTTAAATAGTGAAACACAATTGTTGATATCGTTATGCTGTGCACCACCCCTGCCAGCAGGTTTCTAAGCGAGTTTCTTTGTTTCTCCTCCCATTATTCATATTCGTTCCAGATTGATTGAGGCATATGGCTTTAATTATCACGTATATGCTGAGGACAGGCACAGCTACAGCTTCTCCTGACGTTTCTAATGAAGCTAGTTCCTAGCAGCAACATTTGCCAGATTATTTTATTGTATTATGACATTAAACATGGACCAGTAGAGATCTGGCTAATTGGGAATGATACCTTTACCCTCTAACTACTTGTTTATTTTCTAGGAAGCTAATTTACTTCGGTTATAAAATGAAACCTCATAACCAAGTATAAATGAGTTTGGTCATATAATATCTATAGCTAGGCCTGGGAAAATTCTATAACTTAATAAACAAAAATTCTATAAAATTTATCTATAAAAATGAGTAAATGCAGATTTGTTGCTTTTACTTAACTATCTTAAGACTGGAAATAATATTGAATGCTTGTTTTTCTTCCTTCTTTTAATGAATTGGCGAGTATTATTGTAATTACTATATTGTTTATAGGCAAAGACTTGCTAAAAAGCTTTAATATCAAAATCACCTTTTCTTTCATTTCCCCAGAAAAGAGGCAAACTCTTGAATTATGCTTAAGTGACAATCTTTAAAAAATTGTATAATGGAAATTTAAATAACACATATACCAAATGTAATTTATGCTTTTTATACCCCAAGACCTTAAACTCATCTGAGCCACACAGCACTTGCATCAGTCTGCCAGTCCCACTAATGAGGATCATTCATCTTGTTTGAATCATTGTGTGTTGATTTTTCTAAGACCACGTCCTATGAGGTCAGTTTCATATATGGTGAAAATTTTCAGCATAATAACCTGAGAGTTGTTTCCAAATTTGGACTTTTGGATTTTGCTTTTATGCCCACCTGTTGTTTTGATGAACTGTCTCAGTGACTGTGTGGAGCGTGGTGCTTTTTGCTTTTAGAGCATCTTCTACACCAAGGAGCTGTATGTTGGAGAGCCATTAGGACCTCTTAAATGCAGTGGTCACCCAAGTGTACTCCAAGGGAACTAGGGGTTTTTGGATGATCCCAGGGATTTTCAGTAGGATGAAGGAGGTTATTGGTGAAGTGAGATATCCATTTCAATTCTTTGAATAATTTTAATAGAAATGTATATTCATCTTGTAAACAAAATTTGAGCATTGTAAAATTCAATAACTCCTTTTGTGCATGAGAATTTATCCAGACAAGTAATGTGATGAACAATGGGTACCTAAAAATATTTTGCTACTGCTAATTCAAATTTGATTTCAGTATCATGAGTCTTAGATAACTTCTCTTTCAAAGCAAGTACACTAAAATTCTTTAGGTAAGGAGAAAAAATCTATTTTTATTATTTCAATATTAAACAACTAATTAGTTTTTGAAGTTAAAACGATGAAAAATGCCAAACTCCTAATATCTGTGCTGAAGTAAAAAATGTTAGTTAATATACTACATTTTGTATTTGTGGATTGTTCATTTTTTAATCTTTAGCTCTGTTTTCCATTTTTTACTGCATTCAAAGGATGTAATGTAATAAGAGGTTTACAAGTAATATTTGAAAAATTGTTTTGATATATAGACCTATATGAAAAAGGTCTATGATATTGTTATTAGATTTCAGTTATATCTAGGCACCCCATTAGACTGTGTGGATTCAAAAACAAAAAGTTAAGCATGTACTCTAGAACTAAGGACTTTACAGTTCAACAGGGAAGACAATCTAAAAATGACTGTGATACATGGTACAGAATGATACTTGGGACTGTAATGGATAAATGCCTGAGCTGGACCTTGAACTGAAAATAAGAGTGCTCCAGGAAGAAGTGTGTTTGTGTGTGTCTGTGTGTGTGTTTGTGTGAGTGCACGCGTGATCAAATGACTACGCTATGGAGCTGGGAAGCAGAGAGAAAAGAGAAAGACAGCTAGAAAAATAAAGGCATTGATTGATTCATGAAGATATTAAATCAAGTGCTGGAAGCTGGAGAATAGGCCAGAATATGAGGAATTAGATTTATTAGTCCCAGATACCTTCAGCTGGAGGAACCTTGTAGAATGAAGATGACATGGGATCAGTAGTTAAGGCTTGAGATGTTCACTCATCCATCCGTTCATTCAGGAAATACTGTTGGGTGTTAACTGTGCCTCCCTCAGGCCTTTTAATTGGCACCAGGTTAGGGAAGGAAAAGAGTAAAAGACATGGGTTCATTCTTCAGAAGATTTATAGTCCAGCAAGAGAATAGCCATCTGTGATATGTGATTCTGTTAGAATAATTATAACTTTCTATAATTGTAATAAAATTATATTGCATTATTATTAAACATAAAAAATGGATTTAATGAGAATATTCATGAAAGGTGTTTTGCATAGGAGAAGGAGCAGTTGAACTGTCTAGAAGGCTTCACAAAGGAGGTGCATTTGTGTGGATGACTGATGGATGGAATTGAGTCACTGCTAGCATACCAAAAAGCCATGGGGTAGAGTCGATCTAAATATACCAAGTAAGCATATCTTTAGGTTGAAAATGGACTTTGCTCTTAGCTCTGTCAGACTTTGAATCCTTCGTAGCACATGCTTCTCTGGTTCCTGTGTGGTCTAAGCCATGCAGGCCTGGACATATTGTGATAATGTAGACTTATGATCCTGCTGGTTGTGGGAACTAGAGGATCATGTTCTTTTTCCTTATGTCTTAAACATACTGAGAGATAATGTGGGCTGCTTTTCTGATAGATTTTTCTTGGTTTACCTGCCGTCTTCTTGGCTTTGTCAAGTGCTTTGGCTGCCCTAATTTCATCACTTTTTTTCTTTCTTTTATAATTTCCTTTCACACTTAGGTTTTTCTTATTTATTTTTCCCAGTTTAAATTTTACACTAGAGCACTGCATTATGAATTTTCTCCTTCTAGTCTTCTGTTGCCACAACTTGGGTAGTATGGTCTCTGCAAATCCAGGCAATTGCTCCATTTATTCTATAATCTTTTGTCTTGCTAATCTGCTGTGTGGATTTTTTTTTTCAACAGTTTTAGGATAAATCGGTATTCTCGAGATAGCACAGTACTGCTCAAGTCAGATGGTTCCACTGAACTCTTTTTCTGCATGGAATTCTCAAATGTAACTGAAATTCTAAATGTGATTGTGCAAAGCGTGAAGAAAAAACCTGTATTTGATAATTATTATGTGGTTATTGTTAGATTAGCCATTTTATAAATTGTTCCTTATTCATACATAACAGCATCAATTTGGGATTTTGAAAAATAAGTTATTCTTTTCATTTGGGTCCTATCCCAAAATTAGTGAGAATAGTAGCATGTTGATTCATTCCAGGATGTTTGCAAGGAAGAACTAATTAATAGTTTTAAAGCACTTAGAAAGTATGAGGGTATATGCTACATACATAATTATTATATAATCTTTCACGATAGCTATTTATGTTTATTAGCATATAGTAACTATAATTCCTCATGCATTGTTTTGGAATTCCTTTGATTTGAGAAGTGTATTTTCTTTGTTTCTTTAGGAAAATGATGATGTTGGGCATCCCGTACAGTACTGAAGATTACTTTTTACTAGAACTTAAATTCTTTAGAAGTCAAGATGTCGAATCACGACTTCATGAGTTTAGAAGAATCTTGCAGATCATGTAGTGCCTAACATTCAACAAGGAAAAAAAGTCCTAAAGTGTATGTAAACTAAATGGTAGGGCCAAGACGTGTTCCTGTGCTTATGTGAAAATCTGGTCTCCTGTTGTACCAGTCTTTAAAGGAAGCCAATGGGAAAGTTGGAAAAATAACCCCACAAACTTAATGTCTTGCTGTAGAACATTAAATTCTCTCACCTTTATGTTGAAGATGAACATAACTCTGTGTTGCAAAGCAGCTCTTGATTTTTACCCAAAATAACTAGTAGAGACAATGTTTGTGCAGTTGTTACCCAGTCTCCTTTAAGACATGGTGACACTGACTAGAGAAGAGATTCTCTGGTGTAGCATACAGGAGTGTAAATGCTTAATCATATACTGACTGTATGTTGAATGTTGTGAGGAACTGCCAAGTGGTCTTCCAAACAGATCACGTACTGTTTTATAGTCTTACTTGCAATACCAGTATTTTGGTACATCCAAGGCCTTATAATAAGCTCTTTTTATTGTTTATCTGCTTAATTTTAGCATCCTTCTTGGTGTAAAGTGGTGTGTCATTGTGCTGTTGATTTGTACTTTCCTAATGGTTAATCATATTGAGCATCTTTCATATACTTATTGACTGCTTGTCATCTTTGGAGAAATGTCTATGAAAATCTTTTACTCATTTTTTCAATTGTGTTTTTTGGCTTTCCTTATTCTTTGTATATTATAGATTTCAATCTTATATCAGATATATAATTTATAAATACATTAGTTCCCATTGTGTGTGTGTGTGTGTACTCTTCAGGATTTTCTATCTTCAAGATTATTTCAGGGGCTGGAGTTGTTTCCCAGTGGTTACAGCTCTTGCCCAACATGCATCTGTACATGGTTTCAAACCCCATTACCATGTACACAGTTAAGTGTTGGAGCAACAAAAGTCACATGAAAAACTAAATAAAATTGATTCTCTCTCTCTCTCTTAAAAAAAAAGATTATTTCATCATAGCTCAAATATAAGTAGTGTTACTTCTTTCCAATTTGGATGACTGTTATTAATCCTTTTTTCCCCTCCAGCATTGAGGATTGAACCAAGGGCCTCACATATTCTAGGCAAAGGTTATACCACTGATCTATATCACCAACACTTTTATTTTATTTTAAGACAGAGCCCTTCCAGGTTGCCCAGGCTGGACTTGAACTTCTGATCCTCCTGCCTCAGTCTTTGGAGCAGCTGGGATTACTGGCATGCACCAGCATACCAGGCCCGTATGTCCATTATATCTTTTTTCTTGACTAACTGCCCTGGCAAGAATGTCAGGTAAAATATTTGAAAAAAGTGGAGAAAGTGGATATCATTATTTTGTTCTTCCATCTTTGGGCATTGGTGTTTTACAGCTACCATGGTGGTGCATCTGATGGCTTCTCAATCTACCTTGGGACTGGGGAAAGAAAAATACTAATGGACAAATTTTGAAAACACAATACCATTTACTCCTTTTATTGAAATTTAGCTGTTTTCCTTGAATATATTCTTCTCTAGTTATTGCAAAAATATGGCTAATTTTTGGAGTTCTGAAAAATATGATTTTGATATTTCTCATTATCTTTAAGGTTTTTTATTGAGTAAATTAGTTACCACCCCAGGAGTACCACCCCAGGCGTAACACTAATTTTTTCCTGACACATGTTTATGGACACAAAATTTAGGGCAAATCAATGACTTATGTATAAACATGCTCCTCTATTTAAAAAAATATATGAACTAATATTTCTCCAGAATATTTCTTTCTTTCTTTTTTTTTAAAGAAAGAGGGGACAGTGAGAGAGAGAGAGAGAGAAAGAGAGATGCAATCTTTATTTAGTTTTACATGTCACTTTCATTCCCTGGACACCTCGGTGTGTACATGGTGCTGGGGTTTGAACTCAGGTCCTCATGCATTCCAGGCAAGCATCATAACCACTGAGCCACTGCTCCAGCACCCCCCCCAGAATATTTCTGAAAATAGATTGTTTTCTAAATTTTCTGGAAAAATTTGCCATATATCTATATAACAGGACTGTAGTTTGGAATTATAAAATAATGCAAGTATTCTTATTTTGTTTTTTAGAAGTTATTATTTTGTTTGAATTGAAAAGTAGAATACTTAAGAGGACAATATCTTTATACATATTGAAATAGAATCCAGTCAGCTTATTAGTATACTGTTAAGTTCTTTTGAGAAGGGTGGCTTCAGGTATAAAGAGAAATGATTGTGACAGTGTTTATGCTAAGAACTTGGCCACCTGTGTTGTATGTGTTCTGGTTGTCAGTGACTCTATTTTTAAATAATCAGAATTTCTTGGGATGAAATAAACCTTAGGATGAAATCCAGATTGTTACTGCTAATCCAGAATCTAGCCCAGGTTCATTCTTTAAGAAGGCTTTTAAAATCATTGTATAACTTTTCACTTGTTACCACCTCTTCTCCTTTCCCACTACCGAGAACAGATTGTGTCTGTAATACACCCTGAAGTTTGCTTTGCAGTCACATTTTAGTAACTGAGAGTTGCTCTTTCCTACTTTGTTGTGATGAGTCTGTGCCAGGAATTTAGCACGTTCTTAACATCTGTTGACTGACAGGTGTATACCTTGATTGTCCTCTGTTGCCACAGAGGGCAAAGAGAAGTGAAGAAATTGACTTTTCAGTATTTGGTTCTCTGAACTCTGAGATTTCCTTTTAAATTTTGTTTTGAATAAAAAAACAGGTCATGTACACAGTTTTTGTAGGGTTTTTGATTAATTTGTATAGATATTAATCATTTAGGGCAAACATGAAGAATAGGATCAGAAAAGTGTTTGATAAGAACTAGTTAAAAATAGTTGTGTTTACTCCAGAATGTTTCATCATATATCACAAGAAATAGATACTCCAAGGATTCATGCCAACTGACCCAATTAGTTGTTGTTTTGAAGTAATTATTCAGCTTTACTTCTAAGTGCATTGTGATTGGTTGAGGCAACAATGAGAGCACTCAGTAGTTTTTGTATTTTGCATTTTTTCCTGTATCTCTCTTTTTTTTTTTTAACCATCCCACTCCATTAATTCCCAATGCTGCAGAGAAAATTATATTAAGATAACCGTGTGAAGGGATACAAGATGGAGAGATCCCATACAAGAAGGAAGCCAGGAAGACTGGGGTCCTACAGTCACTTGCAAAGGCATGTCCCAGTTGACCTGGTGACCTCCCACTAGGCTCCACAGGCTAAAGGCCTCACCACCTGCAACTGTGCTGTGCTGAGGACCAAGCTTCCAACACATAAACCCCTGGGGAACGTATGACATCCATCACAAGCCTTCTTAAGAACCTTTCAACACAATGAGAAGGAGGAATTAAGCCTTGAAGTATCAAAGGTGGCCTGTGTCCTTTGTTCCTATGATATTTAGATCATGCAGCCTTCATTCTCTTCTGTCAGTATGGCAGACAAGGAAGGAAAGAAAAGGAGATGGGTGGAAGTAGAGAGCAAAGGAAAAGAAAGAGCATGGGTCTCCTCTATAAAATTTCCTATAGCACTGGTATGGTTGGTTAGAGTGAGCACAGGAGGAGGCTTACTTCAGGGTCCTGGGATTCCTTTCTCTTAAGTTGTTTTCAGCAGTGGTATAGCCTGAAATGGCACTTCTGTGTTCTACCAAATACCAAATACTCTATTCAAGATATGCATATCCAAAAAACAGCTCTTACAGGAAAAAAAAAAGAATATGTAAATGTAGGATATTGAACTATCTGGGAACTATTTGGGTAGTTGATTGCAAATGATAATTTTTATTTGATTTTTTATATATTTTGAAAGGTGCAAATGCACACCATTAAAATGGCATGTAGCCTGTGGAAGAAGTTACAGAGTCTTGGATTTTTCTGCTTTGTGTGATGACAAGTATACATAAAAGAAAAGCTATCTGGACAGCCAAGAGTGATTAGGAAAGCTACAAACACAGCTTGGGTCTTGAAAATCACTGGGCTTTTCAGGAAGAACTTACAAGGAGGGTTGCTTTTGAGATGGTCCTTGAACATGGATTGGACTTAGATGTGGATATCAAGGGTAGGGCTTCAAAGAGAAGGAAGGGATGGAACAAAGGCATAGAATTAGGGGAAGATAGATGTGTTTGAGATACTGGTTTACATTCATTTGAAATTGGGGTTCTAAAACCATCAAGTAACACTAATAATGCACTATTTGTTGGAATAATTGGATGAAATAAGAGGGTTTATACATTATGACATGGCTAAATGTGAACCACTGAAAATCTGGAACCACTACTTCTAGTAGTGTGAAGGTGAATTGGAGAGTTAGAAGCAGGATTTCATAATAATCCAGGTTTAGAGCAGCAGCATGAAAATAGAGTAAAGAGATTGGATGCAAAATATGAAGGAGAAACAGGCCCAGTGCAAGTGGTTGCTCATCACAAGTAAGGATGAGGCAGAGAGAACCCAGTCACTAGTGGATGTTGGCCAATTGATGATTCTCAGTTGTGAGTGAATCTCCGGGAGGATTCAGATTCAATGAGTAGAAATAAGAATCATATTTGGGGTGGGCTTTGAACTTAGCCTATTAATATTGGGTTTGGACCAGTGGCTGGACAGTTACGTGAATTCAAACCCCAGCACTACATATACAACGAAGTCTCAGAGCAACGAAAGCCACATGAAAAACTAAATAAAAATTGCTTCTCTCTCTCTCTCTCTCACTGTCCCCTTCCCCTTTCTTTCTTTCCTTTTTAAAATAATGCCTAGATATTTGCTTTTGGATATTCAGCAGTGTTCTGAATAAAAAGTGGTTCTGAAATGCAGAGACAAGACAGGGCTGGAGGTAGAGGGCAAGCCTTACTTATAAAAGTCACAAATTAGCA
>PVKS010014606.1:0-47982 GCA_004027875.1 Aplodontia rufa | reverse complement strand
AGAGGGGCTGTACCAGTCTGCAGCTCCACCAACAGTGTGTTAGTGTGCCTATCTCTCCACAGCCCCTCCAGCATCTATTGTTGTTTATTTTCTTCATCTTTGCCATTCTGACTGGTGTAAGGTGATATCTTAATGTGGTTTTCATTTGCATTTCTCTGATTACTAATGATTTAGAGCACTTTCTCATGTATTCATTGTTTGAACAATAGGACCACTCAAGATCCTAGGCCCTGTGTTTAACAGAGGAACAAAACTATGCACAAATGGACTTGCACTATTCCCAGATCAGAGATGATCTTTTCCACAGCCTGCCTGCCCTTTTGAAATCTGAGGTTCAACATGCATTCAGCTAATATCATCACTCTGGTGAAAAGGTGACCTGGGGCTCATGCTGCTGAAGGACACTAGGTGGCAGTGCAGGCCAAGAAGTGACTGATCCAGTTAGGTTAGCACCACAACTGCATTACCAAATTAAATAAACCTGCATAAGATTCAAAGTGTGGGTCCTACCCAAGTCCTTGAGCCACCAAATCATCATGGCATCAACCTCATTCCCAGAAATGAGCAAGATGTGGTGCACCTCCGGTGCCACCCATCCTGTTGGGCTGATTAACAAATTCTTTCCAGAGTGAAGGTTGTTGACTAAAAACACAACTGTGTTGTCTAACACACCACCACCAAGGCATTTGCAGCCTATTTTGGGATATAATTAGATCACACTCTGACACTGTATTTGTGACTAAAGTTCTGGATTGCTATGAGGCCTCCACAGGGGGGATGTGGGGGAACAGAATGTTCTAGACAAACTATGGGCTTTTAAGGGTGAGACTCTGAGGGCAGGAGCTACATTCCTTTCTTGTCTAGGAATTTCAATCCTTGAAGATATTTAGCAGAGGTACATGAGGAGCAAAGTAGCATTTTATGATGAAAAATGTGAATCAATCTTTAACATATATTCATTTTTAATCACCTAAGATTTTGACATATAAAAAGATGTTCTATAAGCAGACCAAGCATTAAGAGAAAAACAACACTTGCTCCTCTTCTCAGCCCACTGACACTACTTGGTTTTTTGTTTGTTTGTTGAAAGAGTGAGAGAAAGAGAGTTAATTTTATTTTTCATCTGTTTTTTTTTTGTTTTTCCTCCACTTAGTTGTGTATGTGGTGTGGGGGATCGAACCTAGGTCCTTGTGCATGCCAGGCAAGCACAGTACTGCTGAGCCACCACTCCAGCCCACTAATTGGTTTTGTTTGTTTTATTGTTTTTTTTTAAAGAGAGGGAGAGAGGGAGGGAGGGAGAGGAAAAGAGAGAGAAGAGAGGGAGAGAAAGAATCATTTTTATTTCATTTTTCAAGTAGCTTTGGTTGCTCGGACACTTTGTTGTGTACAAGGTGCTGGGGTTCAAAACTGCGGCCTTGCACATGTCAGGCAAGCACCTGAACTAACTGCTGAGCCATGGCTCCAGGACCCCACTAATTGGTTTTAAGAAAATGAAAAACTCCAGTGGCTTGGAGCTCTGTGTTGGGAAGACTTTTGAGGCTATTTCTGGGCTTGGTAAGGAAATTGAGATGACCAGCCCTTGATCAGCAACGAGGACAGGAATGTGTTTCCGGCATGTCTGCACATTCTCTGTCTCTCTCTTACTCCCATCAGGTACCATCTCCACCCATTACATTTTTGAGGATCCGTTCTATGCAAGACATGATGTTGATCACTATAGAGGGAACAAATAGGAAAAAGAATTGGGATGGTCTTTGCTCTGGGGAAATGGCCTTACAGTAGGGAAGAATTGAGATCTGTGTAATTCCAGGTGGAATGAACTTAAGCGTCATAAGTGAAACGGAGCAAAGCACCATTTTTATTTGGTGAAACTGGAGCCCAGAGAAGACGAAATTTTCTGCTGGGCCTTGGAGCGTAACTAAGATTTCTGCAGATAGAAATAGAAAGTTGGTTATTTTTTTTTTTTTAAGTGAAGTCATGTAAACAAAATCGAGGAGAGGCCCGACTCTTTCAAGAAGCCTTGGCTTGTGAAGGCAGGTGGCGAGAACAGTGCTGAGAGCGGAAGGTGTCACTTCAGGAGGGGCTTTGTCTTCCAGCAAAGGAACCATTCATATGTTCCTCACGTATTTGCTCATCACACAGAATTTCCCATGCTTCATGGCTGAGGTTTGAATTCAAGTGTTGGGGCATTTGTTTGCTGAGTGTGGTGTGGGGTAGCTGGCAAGCAAGAATTTGTGCAGGGTCTCAGCAGCACTCAGATCTCTCTGTAAACTCTTCGGTGTCTGTGGACAAGTGCTGAGTCTCACTCTGAGAAGCCCAGTGAGTGGGACAGTAGGTGGTGGGCAGATGCTCCGACAGGAAGCCAACACAACGTGCCAACACATGTTGGCAAACTTGTTATTCATGTTTCTCTTGGTAAAGCCTCCACCATTGGTCACTGGAGTGGGCTTTCTGCTTCTGAGAGGAGCCTGATGAGAGGGAATATCATCTCTTGCAAAGAAAGAAGAAAAAGAAAGAAGAAAGAAAGAAAGAAGAAAAAGAAAGAAAGAGAAAGAAAGAAAGAAAGAAAGAAAGAAAGAAAGAAAAGAAAAAGAAAAAGAGAAAGAAAGAAAGAAACAAAGTCCCTAAGGAAAGGACCTTAGAGCAGGTAGCAGAATCCCAGACAAAAATCTGTGACAAATGACAAATGTAAATTCCGGATTGAAGAAACATAAAAGATCAATGACCTTGATTAGTAGGAAAATGGTAGTAGCAATAGCAGAAATCTAGAACCAGGAAGAGGACAGTACGGGAACTGCAGAGCAATCTGAGAGCCAGGCTTACAGAGTGAAAATTCCAGTGCATGAAGAGTAGGGGCTCGGTGCTTTGGTTTGCTGAGAGCAGGAGATGCTCAAAGGAAGAAGTTTAACCTGTAGGTGGAAATGCAGAGACAGGACTGAAAGAGTGATGGGGACTTTTATACATTTAGAAGTCAAGCTGATAGAGTTAGTGATTAACACCCTGAGAAAAAACAGAGTTTGTGCAAAGAAATTTGCAAAAGAGAAAGGGTCAATGGTGTGGACTTGGAGAAAGGTCTATGAGTAAGAGAAATGGCAGGCACCAGCAAAGCAAGAAGAAAAAAAAAAACAGATAAATCAGGAGAGAGCAGCACTCACACGCAAACGGGGGGGGGGGGTTCCTAAATGAAATCATGGGGTCAACCTTGTAAAAGGCTTTGGGAGGCTCAAGGGAGCGGCCTGTGGAAACATGATATTTTGGTGTTTGGATACCTATCCACTTAATGGATATGCTGATTTTGTTGCTGATTTTCTATGGAAATCAAGTGTGAGCATCCTCATCAGTAGAAAAGGGAAACATTTCAGTGGTGGAAAGTGGTTTTGAGGAGACGAAATGTGGCTTCCCCTGAGAAGTCAGGGTCGTATAAGAGGTGGTGCAGTCAGGTCCACAGGGCTGGGAAGCAGAGTAGGTGCGGAGTGCTTCTCCCCACATGGACTGTGCTTTCTTCCCACCGAGGAAGGGGACAGGGGAAAGGAATCAAGAAGTGGAGGAAGGAGGTGTCCATCTAGATTACCTGATGAGAGGCAAGGACAGTGCAGTCAGTGCGCAATGGTCTGTGGAAGACTGGGAACCAGAGCTGTGGGTGCTGTGTTACTCCTCGGTTGTATGGCTTTCCCTAGCAAGGCCGTCATCCCTCAGCATGCATAGGGGATTGGTTCCGTGACCCCAAAGACACCAAAATCCATCAAAGCTCAAGTCTCCTGTAGCAGATGCACATGAGATTACTTAAAATGCCTAACACAATGTAAATTCGACGTAAATAGGTGCTGCATTGTTCAGGGAATAACAAGGAAGGGGGAAAGTTCTACTTGTTTAGTATGGATGCAATTTTTTCCCTCTGTATTTTTGATCCACTGTTGGTTGAACCCAGGAATGTTGATCACACACACATGGAGGGCCAACTGTAGTTCATGACGTGGTTTCAATGAAGCACACAATCCTGATCTAAGCAGGGAAGGGAAACCCACACTCCAGTGTGTGGGAAAGGATCATGCTGCCATTTCTGGCTCCGAACTCTGTGTTGGAATGACATGAGCATGGTTCAACTATGGGGGATTTGTGGTGAAAGTAGCAGGTTAATGGGGTGCATGTGAAGAATCTGGGGTTGGGAGGGCAATATGGTGTGTAGAAGAAACATGTAGCAATATGACAGAATGAAAGTCCTCCACTGAATTCCTCTCTGCAAAAATGTAACCCATTTGAGTCTCCATTTACTAATCATCAATAAAGACAATAAGTCTTCACACACAGGTTTACTTATAAGAATTAAATGCATTACCAAATATGCAATAGTTAGAACATGGTATTAGATGAAGATGTTAAATGTATTTTAAAACATTGTGCTCGAGCATTGTTCTAAAATTTTAAGCTTTTAAGTCACTTTAATTGGACTTATTTGCCTTTCTTTTTACATTTGTTTAGTGTCCTCTTACATTTGTGTTAAAGTTTAGAATCTTTCTTTAACCAGCAAATCATAAGAGCTGCTGCTAGAAGGGTAATGACCAGAAGTGAGCTGTTTCCATAGCGGCTGGTTTCTGGGTGAGGAGTCCACAGGCTCAGACCAACTGCACATTTTGTTAAAGTGTGCAGCACAAAGCCCAGTTCAGAAGAGCCACAGAGAATTCAGGTTGAACATTAATAGGCACATGCAGGTGAGGAGAGTATTCTGTAGTTGTTATCCCTTGTTATTCCCCCAAAGCAGCTTTTCATGTCCTTTGAATCTAACAAGAGTATAATTAATGCTCATAAGTCTTTGAGGTCAGTCTTGGAAACAATGCTTGTCACCAGCAATCAAACCTTCTGTATCATAGATACTGCGGAGTTTCTCTTGCCTCAGCTGGCATTGCTGTGGCCCTCATGGGATTATATCCAAGACCAAGCATGAAAATCAGTTCATTAATCCTTCACCCACCCCTGATCCCCAAACCCTAGGGCATTTTTACTTCTAACACTTGACAGACTCCAAATCAATCAAGATGATGGCCCAATAGGATTTTTTAAATTGGAAATGGATACAGAGAATGTAATTGATCAAGTGAACCTGGCAGCCAAAGGAAGAACAAGATCTAACCCTGAAGGTGAACAGTGACCTTCTATTTGTCTTAGGAACAGGAATTTGGATGGAAACTCTAGACTTAAAAAGTAGTGGTTATGAACCATCTCCTCCTCCTTCTGTCCTGTACAGAAACTAGAAATAACAATGGGGATGCTGGAGTGTTTCAAGAGCTCAGCAGATACGTACATGAGAAGGCTTGACTGGCTTCTAAGAGAAGAAAATCAGTATTCTCAGAGTACCTACAAGTAGCAGTCATGCCCTAACTTTCCGAATTCAGTATCATAACCAATAAGAAAAGAAAGAAACAACCAGACTCTTGCAGATTCTTCTGGTCAGAGGGTGGTGGTAGAAGGAGGGACTTATTTATACTGTTCTTTTCTTCCAAGGATTGGTTTTACCTAAAAACTGGATTAGATTGAAAAGAAAAACTGCCATTGTAAAGCTCTTGGGAGTTCTTTGTGCTTATAAAAAGGGACCCAAAGTAAATGCCCATTGATCGGCTGAGTGATTTCACACTCTCTGAAAATGCCCACAATTTGAGGAGTGTGGGGAGTGAGAAATGGATTGTTCTGTTCTTTCCCAGGAATTGCAAATTCAACGTGGAGGAGAAAAGCCTTGGTAGAAGAAGTCCCAGAGATAGAAAGGAAACTGTGCTTAAGATAGCCACAGCCACTAAGAAATCTTCACGAAGGCAGGCTAGCTAATACTGTGCTGTGGTTACTATTGTGTGGTGTTTAACTGAAGTGGTGGCTTCTACCCTGCAGTCATCCTGACTCTTTTTTTTTTTAAAGAGAGAAGTACAGTAAGAGAGAGAGAGAGAGAGAGAGAGAGAATCAATCTTTATTATTTAGATTTTTCACACGGCTTTCGTTGCTTTGACACTTAGTTGTGTACTTGGGTGCTGGGGTTTTGAACCCGTTTACTTGCGCATGCCAGGCAAGCGCTGTAACCACCAAGCCACCACTCCAGCCCCATCCTGAGTCTTCAGGAAAGTCTGTTCTGTGCACTGGACTCGTGTGATTGGAACTTTGGAAACACAAAGCCAGTGGGTAGAGCGAATGGATGGAGTAAACAGGAACAGAATAAAGGGCAGGCATTGTAGAAAGCAAGAGGCAGGGGAGGTCGGGTATTCAGAAGAAGAGGGACCTGAGAGCAGAAGACCATAAACAACGGAGGCCTGAGACCCCAAGGTGTGGGGACGCAGGTGAAGCCGGACCTGAGGATGAGGATGTTGGGTTTCCTACTGAACGCAGGAGTACATGGAAGACTCCAGCACAAGGTGATGCAGAAATGGACCTGAAGGAGAAGTCGTATGGGTGATAGGCAGTTAAATTATCAACTCCCCTTGGCTGAAGTTTTAGATTATCTACCTGATTCATACAACTAGCAGGGCACATTGCTCTCTAACTCAAGTGCCCAGTTTCTTCTTTCTATATTCCACTCACTCTCTAAGAAATAATAGCCAATATGTACTGAGCCCCTATTATAAGGCCGGCCCCGTGCTCTGCTAAGTCAGGAATTGTTAACACCCTAACATTGAGAGAGATTATGTGACTTGGCTAAACTTTCTGAATAAACAAAAGGGAAAAGTAGGATTTAAGTATAAGGTTTTCTAACTCCAGAGTCCCAGTTCTTCAGACGCACCTGGATAGCTTATCCTAGAATGATAGAAAGTCAGTTGATAACATAGGAGTTCAGTTATTTCTAGCCCTATTATGTGTGTTACTCATATTAACTAATTAATTTACTGTTTCTGTAGGGAGGAGGAGATTATTACCAAACAAAACTCTATCAGCTACACAATCAAGAAGCAAATTTAAAAGGTGAGTTGTACTATTCACCTTGACAAGATCTTCAGGGCTGAATAGTGCTGAACTTAGAGGAAATGTAATTTTTTTTTCAAATGCATTCCAGAGAAGAAAAAGATGACTTACAAACCAGAAAGTACTTTAAAAGCATCTTTTTATTTGCTGTAAGAATATAATCTGCATTTCTATACCATCCATCATGCAAAAATCATGGCAGGCACTTTACAAGCAGTGGATAATCTCAGCATCTGCATGTTTGCTCAACTAAAATATTAGCAAAGGTTGCGGAACAGCATTCTAGGAGAAAGGCATGCACAAGTAACCAAATATCTTCATCAACCACAGGGCTTTCAACATCTAGAACAGCCAAGAAAGCACCACCATGCTGAGGTCTGAAACCTGAGTCAGAAGGGACTGAGAGCTGTGTAAGGAGCATCACAGCGGAGGAAGCCCATTGTGTAGCTCTGCTCCATGCAGCCAGCTCTAAAGCATCTATGAACAAGCAGGTAGAAACCACCTGTTGAATTAACGTAGTACAGGTAAAATAGATACCACCAGGCTGCAGAAAGCTATTCTTACCCAGATACCAGGCAGGAAGCTAAGAATTTAATTGCTGCCCTTAAAAAAAAGTCACAGTGATTTTTCTGTTTATATAGCAATTAAATATCTCTGAAATACCATCATAAAGCACATTATAAATAAACTGCTCAATAGCATGGTCACTAAGCTCCAGAGCTTGCTCAACTTGGATAGCTGCAGTTTATTGGAAAAGAATTGTGGGGAAGGAGAAGAGGAAAGGTCACTAAACCCTTTAGAGGTGCTGCAGGCTGTGGTCATCAAGGACAGCTGCTTCTCTGTGGGACTGTCCTGGAGCATTCATCCTGAAGATGGAATGCTCTTAGCTACTTCCATTGTGCAAATATTGCCCTCCAGTTTTAGGGATAGCAATCAAAATCTACAATATTATTCATTAATCTCAATCACAAAATGCAGGGTGTGTATTATGATTCTCATTTTCTAGTTAAGCAAACTGAGGCTTTTAAAATTTATGCCATTAGACCAAGGACCTGAAATTAGAGACACAACAGAATGGAAATCTGACCAGTCTGATAACAAACCTAGACTTTCTGCCATAGCAGCAGGCCATTTCTGAGGAAGCAAAAGCTAACTCTAGTCTTAAACCTTCCCTTGCCATTTTGGTGATTTCAGTCCTAAAGTGAAAACTCTAGGGAGAGACACTGAAATGCTAAAAATGCCATCATGAGGAGAGATGTGAGTTATAAAATCCGCTATTCTACCAATAGCTGCGAGAGCAACTGGGGGCCCAAAGGGCTTCATAATGTGGCCTGTTGGGAAGACAATCTGAAATTTAGCTTGAAGGCATCTCTGGACTCAAGGGGAAAAATCAGGAAATAAGAAATTAAAGCTATGTTCACCATTTTCCACCATCCTGTCCTAGAACAAAACCAAACTGATACCTGCAGTAGTAAATCTCAAATCTGGAGTCTTTAAGGCAAGGATATCCTACTGATTTCTAGCGTCATCATCTATTGTGGTGAAAATAAAGAATTAGAAGAAAATCGAGTCAAATGCATCTGTTGAGAATTCTCAGATCCTTGAAAATACACTGTGACTACTGGGCATGAGATAAGCAAATAGAAATCAGACAGATTCCTTTTATTATTTTTTCTTATCTTGGATCAATTTTGTCAAACCTGAATCCCGAAATATCCATGAACACAACTATTCATCTATCATCTTTACCCTCTAAGATTGTCACATTCAGAAACACAACTTTTGTTATGACAGCAATTAACTTTGAAAGTCACATACTTACTTGAGTTTTAAAGGCAAGTAGTTCAATTTTAAACGAGCCTATTTAAAATTGGAAAATATGTTTTTGGAAGTTGATTTCTTAAATATGGTGATTATTGAGGGGCAAGTCAACTCTTGGAGATGAAAAAAGTGGCAATGGGAGGAATTTTGCTTTTTCTGAACAGGACAAATCATTTCACTGGTCCAACTTAGACTCTGAAAGACCCGAACAATAAAGCCTCCTGAAACAACCTCCTTACTAGTTGGTTGCTGCGCCTGCACTGGTCCCACTTGTCGTGACTGAGGAGTCTGCTGGAGAATGCCAAAGGAGAAGTGAAAACAGCCTGCATTTTGCCTCTTGGAGTCAACTTTGCCATAACCTGCCTCCTTGGGTCTAGGAGCCGTGTCCTTCTGTGATCAGCGAGTGCTGAGAAGCAGACACATGACCCTTCTTGCCCTCTCCTCTTCTGCTAGACCTATTTTCTATTCCAATTATGTGAGATGTTCTGAATCTTTTTCAGTTTGATCCTCTGATCCAGCATCTTGTATCTTGCAGGATGCTCATCAGTTTTCTTTGGAACTGAGGGTGCGTAGGAGCTGGATGCGTAAGCAGGGCGTTTAAAGTGGCGCAAAGGAGGCTTGATGACTGGAGACCATGGGAAGGAAGAGAGACAGTCATTAACCATTAACCGCAACAAAGACTTGGCAGGACCTGAACCGGAAAGGAAGCAGGGTTGAATTCTTATGGGAACTTCTCAAATATACACAAATAAGCACATTATCAACTTGATCATTGACTTAAAATAAATAAAGGCAAGAAATTCATATAGATAGGTAGTGATGACCCAATATATAAAGGTTCTCTGACAACGAATGGATGGGGTTAAGGAAGTGAGAGGGTACCTTGGGATCACTTTTAGGAACAGCAAAACAAACACAGTGGATAGAACTACATCAGACAGCATTTAGTATTGTACATAAGCTTTTAAGGTTGGAAAGTCAGACCCAAAGTGCCAATTAAAAGTTCATCGTTGAGAAAATATTGACAAAATACATACAAAGGTCATATACTCAAAATATAATAAAAAGAATTCTTAAAACTCAACAATAGGAAACAACTCAATTTAAAAATGGGCAAAAGATCCAAACAGAATTCTCACCAAAGAAGATACAGGAAAAGATGTTCAACAAATTTTGTCATTATGGAATTGCACATTAAAACAACAATGATATTCTGTAACATATTTACATAAAGCTAAAATTCAAAAAGTTGACAATACCAATTAATGGCAAGAATCCAGAGCAACAAGAACTCTCATTCTTGCTCACAGGAATGCAAAATGGTACAGCCACTTTAAAAGAATGGCAGTTTCTTATGAAGCTAGATAACCTAATCATGTGAGGCGATAATTGTGCTTCCAGGAGTTCACTCAACTGTTTGAAAAGCATGTCCACAATAATAACCTGCATGTGAAGTTTTATAAAAACTTTATTCATAAGTGCTCCAAACTGAAAACAACCAAACTTCTTTAATAGGTGAATGGATAAACAAATTGTAGTACATCCATCCATACAGTGAAACCTTATTTAATGGTAAAAAGAAATGAATCATCAAACCATGTAAAGTCATAAATTAATCTTTTTTAAAAAAAGGACAGAGAGAGAGAGAGAGAATCAATTTTTATTGAGTTTTTCACATGGCTTATCGTTGCTCCAACACTTAGTTGTGTACATGGGTGCTGGGGTTTGAACCCGTGTACTTGCGCATGCTGGGAAGCCACTGCTCCAACCCCTTGTAAATGAATCTTAAGTGCCTATTGCTAAGTAAAACAACTCAGCCTGAAAGGACAACAGATCAGATGATTCCATTTATATGAAGTTCTTGAAAGGATAAAACTACAGAAAAGTTTAAAAGATCAGACACTGCCAGGGGATCAGAGGAAAGGCTAAATAGGTGATCCAAAGAGGATTTCTAGGGCAGTGAAACTATTGCATATGATATTCTAGTGGCAGGTACATGACACTATGCATTTGTCAAAATGCATAGAACTTCATTGCATAAGGAATGATCCCTAATGTATGCAAATTTTAAAAACCTATTTTGTAGGTTATCAGAATGCCAGAATGGAATTCAAAATGTATCAAAACAACCTGTGTTGAAAATATAAAAAAACAACCTAGCTGAAGTGGGTGGTAGACAAAATACTCACCTACATAACTTTTGAGATGAGCAAAATCTTTAAAACCACAAAGGAAAGAAACTGTACACACATGCACTGTGTTCAGCAGATAAAGATGCTTCCGGCACAAGCACAGGTTAACAATTCTAATACCAATCTGCATGTGTCTGGAATTGAGCAGTTACATAAATGGAGAGCAGATGGTGAGAACTATTGGTATGGAAGTTTACAGATAAGGAATAAGAGGAGGCTAGAATGATACATGTGCTCATGAATTAGACTTGGAGACATGAAAGTGAACCCATATTTAGCTTGGTAATATCATAAAATATTTGCAGATATACGTATCACATGGGTTAGTGTACACAAATATTTCCTTCGTCTCTCATTTAAAAGGACCTAGAATCAGCCAGGCATGGTGCCACAGGCCTATAATCCCAGCAATTTAGGAGGCTAAGTCAGGAGGATTGCAAGTTCAAGGCCAACCTCAGTAACTTAGTGAGGCCCAAAGCAACTTAGCGAGATCTTGTCTTGTATTAAAAAGTTAAAAATGCTGGGAATGTGGCTCAGTGGTTAAGTACCCCTGAGTCCAATCCCTTGTACCAAAAAGAGGGGGAGGGGGAAGCCTAGAAACAGTGACATAGCTCCGGACCTAGAAGCCTCAGGAGCAGGGAGCACAAACAGCGTGTAGATCTGCATTTCTGACACCATCATCCAACAACAGGAACCAGAGCCTCTTGCAGAAATGAGTGCTTCTAGGACTAGGGCAAAAAGTGCAAGGAATGTACTCAGAGAATGTTATAGAGCCGTAAAATCAAAAAGTGTTCAAAACCAAACAAAAAATGGCAGACAAAAAAACTCTAAATGAAAATCCACCAAACTGCCCGGGTCCGAACAAAATAAGAAAGGTAGTATCAGATTGTAACCCAAAGAATAAATAAACACCCGTGAGTCTAACCGACATGAACAAATGAATAAATAAATAATTGTGAGGGAACAGACCAAACTCTTAGGCAGATTTCCAAATAATTTGTGTAGATACATTACCCTCAAGGAGCAGGAGCCCTCGATATGAGGGGGACATAGTGACCCCTAGAGCATATCTAGACAGGGGACAAATGAGCAGTTTTATAGTGAAAAAAAATCTAATAAAAACAATCTCATGCAGGACGCTGAGACTGACTTCTGTAGGAAAAGTCACGTTGGTAGTGTGGGTCTTTGGACTTACACAATGGAAGTTAATATTCTGTGATGGAAATGGAGCTTTACCTCTGTGGTCTTCCTCCTGAAAATGCATAACCCCATTCTAATAATGAGGAAACACCACGTAAATCCAAATTGAGGGACTGCACCATACCTTGCCTGGTATTTCTCAAAACAGTCAAGGCATAAAAAACAGAAGTCTGAGAAACAGAGCCAAGAGAAGCCCAAGAAGACATGGTGACTAAATGTAATATGTTATCCTGGATGGGATTCTGGAGCAGGAAAAAAGACACTAGGTAACAACTAGGGAATGTGAATAAAGTGTGGACTTCAGAAAATGTTAGCAGCAGTAGTAATAATATAACCTGCAGTTCTATAAACAGAAGAAGGCAAAATACTGACAGAGTCTTCCTCCTCCCACCTCCAGTCTCCTATCATCCCTTCTTTTTTTTTTTTTTTTTTTTTTAAATTTTTTTTTTTTTTTAACAGAATCAATTTTTATTGAGTTTTTCACATGGCTTCGTTGCTCTGACACTTAGTTGTGTACGTGGTGCTGGGGTTTGAACCCGTGTACTTGCGCATGCCAGGCAAGCGCCGTAACCGCCGAGCCACCGCTCCAGCCCCCTATCATCCCTTCTTGTATCTGCTGGAAAATGTTTGATTAGTGAATAACGATTAAAAGGTGTTAACCTATCATTAAAGAACAAATAGATGTAACAGTTAAAAGGTATGAAGGAGCAGAATTGGCACTGACCCGTTGTCCTAAACAACTGCTCTCCTTAGAACCATCGTAAGCTCGCCTAGGAGCCAGCAAAGGAGAGAGAGAGAGACGCGGGTGGGTCAGCCTGAAGCATTACAGCTGGGGACACATGTGAAATCGCCCAGGAGGCTACCCTTGTGAAACACCAGCTCTGCTATTTCTACCAATAACAGGAAAAGTCCTAGTGTTTACGATGAAGCAGAAAATCAGACACAACTTAAATACGAAATCATAGGAAACTAAGTTCTGTTACAGTCTTAAGACATACTACTTTTTACACTCTGTAAAGATGATGTAGATGACTCCTAACAAAAATAGAGGTTCCTGTAATACCATAATGGGGGGTGGGGGGAACAGTGTATATAATCTAATTTCTTACTGTAAAATGTATAAATGTGTGCCTAGGAAAATCCGAAGGAACAATCATTTAAATCATACAGTGGTTCTCTCTGAGTAGCATAAACATGGCTATTTTATTTAGTTTGTTTTTGGTGGCTTACACTTTCTGATTTGTCTATGAAGACCAGGCTTTAGTGATGTAGCTTTTTATAAAGAGATGCACTGCTAAAGGTTTCTCCTATATAACCATGTACTGCCTCTATTGTGCCAAATCATACCTAATAGTGAGACCGATTAGGAGAGACCGTAAAATGGCTAGGTAGTCAGGGCCATGGGCCTGGTTCAACCCCACCTAGAAGCTAGCCAGTAGGGACAGATTAGCAGGCCAGCTTAGGGCCTTCAAATGCAAAAGACCATTAGGCTCACTTGTGGGAGCAACTCCTTTGTCCCAGAGGCAGGAAAACTAAATGGGGGTGGACACAGGAGAATTAGGAAAGATTTGCTACCTGTTTCACACAGATATTAACCAATGATTTTGGTGCTTAGTTTCAATGCCTGTTTGACACAGTTTAACCGATGATGCTGCTGCTTTTCTTAATGCCTGGTTTACATGAATCTTAATCAAGGCTCATATCCAAACCAATATAAATTCTGACCTAACACACATAAGATGGTATTCTTGTGGAGACTCTGCTCTCCTTCCTTAAATAAATCCTACTCCTTTTACTCTTCCCTTCTTGTGGTTGTCCATGGATTTTATTCTTCAATTTTTCAAGACAAGAACCCAGAAGAAGATTGGCACTGAATTCCTGGGGTGTATTTCCACAGCAAGAGCTGCAATGCACTGCTCAACAGTAGCATGGGTGAGGGGGTTAAAAAATAGCTCTTAGCTGGGTACTTGCTAACACTATTTTGGCTGCAGAAAAATGCAGCCTGCCCAAATTCCCAATTTTAACTGGGAATGGCTGCAGATACTAGAAATGGGCTACTTTGGCTGCAGAGATCTGCAGTGAGCCCAAACTCCATTCATCAGCAGGAGCAGAGAATCCAGACTCATCTCAAAACCCCCACATCAATAGGAAGTCATTAAAACCAAGTGTGTGGTGGGATTTTGTGCTAGACATCTTTGAGTGCACTTTTACAGCCTACAGATTGGTATTTATTCATCACATTTTTAGAGCACCTACTGTATGCTGCTGACGTAACAGCGAACAAAACAGAAATCCTTGCCCTTACGCAACTTCCATTTGGTTAGTACCCTATGAAACTTGCTAACGTCTTATGGAAGAAAAATGTGCCCGGGGTTAAGTGTTGCTATTTCTACAAGCTCATTAATGCCCATGCCAACATTGCCTTTTGAGTTATCCTAACACAGTAAAGACTGTCAGAAAATGGCACTATTGTGACAAAATAATATATATTCTTCCATAATAATAATATAGAAGAAGAGTTATTTTTAAGATCTCAAAGTGCATAATTTTGTTTCTTTGGGTAAACAAAAGATTGTGGCACCAAACACATTATGATCAAATATGAAAACAGTCCTGCTACCCTGGAGAATGGAGCAGACAGGAGAGGGCTTCCCAGCCAAAGCCAATGGTTGGAAAGGTCTGGGCTAGCTGATTTACCACCCTTCCAGCCACAATCCCTCTGCACTCCATTCTATTTTCATGACTCAGCATGAACCCAGCCAAAGTATTATTGAATTTCCCTCTTCTCAGCATGAAGAAACATTTACCATTTGCTGGAATTCTGATTGTCAGAACAAAAACTCTCCTTGCCACTGGAGTTACTGCAAATAGAGTTGAGCCTGCTGGTAGAGATCAGCTCCCCACTGAGGCCATGGAAATACTTATATGCCTGCTGTCACCCTCACTCAAAGTGTGAGGAAAAGGTAAATTTCATACAGGGCTGTTTCATATGTGTTCGGTTGCCTTTCCCCCTCCGCAGGTGATCGTGATTTGATGACAGGGCACAAGAGCAGAGCTAGGCATGGGGGGCACCATCTTGAATTTAATGTTAACCTTTCTTCTGAGGTGCTGGGGTGATTTCATGTATTTTCTGGCTACTCTTGAGATTTAAGAAGGGGTTTGAGCCTCCTCCTTTCAATAATTGGGTACTTCCCACAACTGAACCCACCAATAGTACCTCCTCTTTCCTTTGGTGGAGAAGAACCAAAGAGGGAACAAAGCCCCACCCCACCCACCCATATGCTTCATTATCAGCAAGTTGAATACGTTTTCCCCCTTGTTAAAAGGTCTACTGTCCTCTCTTAGAGCATCTACTTGTAAAAAATGATATAATTAGCTAATAAAAGTTTGACAAAGCATTCTCTGCACAGAGCCTGAACTTGGGAAAGTCATTATTTATATTACTTTCAGTCCTGCTTAGGAAAGTTCAAGATAAAATGTGACACATCACCAACCTTGATTTCACAATTACCCATAATGTTTACTTCTCATGAAAGTTATGCTCTTCGGGGTGTTTTCACTCTTGTTTAACTCTTATCTTTTTAATAAACAGCACAGTTCCTCCCAGAGATGTCTATGACTTTCTCCTCTTCCTCTGCCATCATTAACACCCTTTAATTCTCTCTCAGACCATTTTGCTTGGGAGCTGCTGTGTTGCTTTGCTTTTTCTTTTTTTTGGCATGGGGAAACTTGCACAGAATTTTTCTCCAGAAAACAGACTTAGATTTATTCAGGTATCAAATTAATACAGCTGGATTAATTAATTAATTAATTAATACAGTTGGATTCAGATATTAAAACTTAAGAGGGGATTTCTAAATCTCTTTAAGATTATTTACACTAGACTACCATTTTGTAAAGTGCCCATCGATAAAGCTGTGACTGTCATAGGTGGTTGAGAGAGGGAGGACTTCCTCAGCCAAATTTAAAAAAGTAAGAGTTAAATTAGGATCTTCTCACAGGACTCACCAGTGCCATGCATAAAGGTGATTCTTATAGATCCCTACCAACAGCCAAGAGCATGTAGATTTTCTCAATTTTATTTGGTTTAAGGAGCTCCTATTTTTGTCAGGAGTATCTATCTGATAGAGCATTTGGCAGAAAACACCTTCAGAAAAACTGGACTAATTCATTCTGGAAATCACAGCATATATCCTAAACCACTAATTCAGTACACCCTTCTGTTTTGCCTGAGAATAGTCTGGAAAGAATAGTCATTAGTCCTCATCCAGACTTGAGTCTGGCCTAATTACCTTGGATTGAATTTGAGTTACATTAGAACTGGTGTTGGTCCACTGTGATTTCATGTGCTCTTTCAGAACCACAACTCAGCAGCACAGAGCTGCGTCTTCAGGTGGAGAATTTCCAAATCTCTACCACGGTGTATCATCTCCAATGATGATAATGCACTCTACTCTTTGCTTCTGAATAAATTCTAATATTAGCATCTTTTATATATATATAAAAAAGCATTGGACATCTATTTTCAACTCTTTCAAAGATAATGCCACAAGACCTTTGGAAAAAAAATTACCACCTACAGACATTTTCTGTCTGCATTTACATATGCACATACATGAACAAAACACATACACTAATCCAAGAGCAAAACTACCATTTATTGCTGCTTAAGTATTGTTTCACATGAAGAGAAAAATTCGGTTGCTATATATGCCATTTCTAAAATCAGTATCTATTTATGATGTCTCAGTGAATCTCATAAAATCTTACAAAAATGCACCAAAAAAAAAATCACCCGTGAGTTCTGAATTGCATGGGACTAGAATGTTTTAACATCAGCTCCCCTGAAGATGGAGCAATATAAGAAATGAAGCTCTGATGTTCATTTATCAAACTGTTCCGGTAAAATAATAAAAGTAGCTGACATATGCTGTGTATTAAGTATACTAAGCACAATGCTAAGAATGGAATATGAGTTAGTCTTTCATCTTCACTGTACTCCTGAAGGCAAATACTCTTATCACTCCCTCCCTGGGAGAGGAAACAGGCTGACAGAGTGGAAGTCACCTGCTGAATGTTACTCACCTAGGATGAAGGATATCTGGAATCCGGCTTCAGTCCAAGCCAAGCAGCTGGGCTTCAGAACCTCTTCCCATATTTAAAATGGTCTTGACTAAATCTCAGTTTTACTAAATACCTTAACAGGTTAAAGGAGTCAAATTACAATTGTACCTCATTTATAATACCAACACTAGAGTTTATACCTGAATCGCGCACTGGATTCTTAGCACTTGTTCTAGCTTCCCCTGAAACGGTTTCAGTAGTAGACTGCTTTAGTATAGCACATGGTAATGGTTCAGGAAGGAACTACATAAAGATCCTGTTAAAAGTTCTATGAAACAACCGCTTTCGTTCCTCCCTCATCAATGCAGGTTGGGATTCTGAAAGTCTAGACCAGTGGAAACAAGCATCAAGCCAGATGAGCTCCAGGCCTTTAGGTGAGATGGTTCCTTGGTGGCTCGGCCCAGGCTGCAGACAAGAATCACACAGCGAGTCTTTATAACTCCTGGAGCTCTCTGTGCAGCTCAGACACTTGAAGCAGAACCTATGGACTTGGGGGTACTGAGCCTCAGAGTGTCTATAATTCCACAGTGCTGGAGTTAGAGCTACTGTCTTAATCTCTCCAATCTTCACCTTTCCCGTCTTTACATCCATTATCTCATTTGTATCCCCCTCCATCATTTGAAGGTGGCCAGATTCAACTATCTGTCCCCATGTGACTGATGCACTTAATTTCAGTTTCACTTTTTTTTTTTAAAGAGAGAGACAAGAGAGAGGGAGGCAGAATGGAGAATTAATTTTATTTAGCTTTTCATCCGGTTTTCATTGCTCAGTTTCACATTTTTTAAAAAAGAAGAAGACGATAATAACACTAACTTCAGAGGGGTATGGCAAGAATGAACAGAAACCCCACCTGTGAACGCAGCCAGCGCTGTGCTGACACACAGCAGGCGTCCACTCCGAGGCGGGTTCCATTGCTTTCCTGAGAGGAAGACCCTACAGTTCTGGAATCATCTGGAAGACTGGCTTTTGCCAAGAAAATACAGCAACAGCATCCCTTCCCTGTGTGGGAATTAATTTCCCTCCCCAAACACAGAAGCATTACAGTGAAGGCTCGCTGATAAGAGTCCTTTCCTTTTGTAGAAATGCAATTAGCAACTTTAACCCAACCAGAAAATTACACTTAAATCACGCGCATAAGGTATGGAGTTGTCTCAGGTGATGATCTATTCTTAAACTCTTCAAGGTGTATTTTATATTAGAAACTAGAATGATTAAGCTCATTACCTACCTTTCAAAGGACTCTGGTTCTTCAAGGACTTTATCTGAAGAAAATGAGAAGACTATCTATAGCTTTTTTATAGCTTTTTTTTTTTTAACTTCAAGGAGCAAAGAGCTCAGGGGACAAGAAGCCTGCAGTCTGAGAAGCTATGTAAAGCTGAGTTGAACCACCTAAATCAAACCACTATCAATCTGGTATGGAAAGATCTCCCAGCCAGCATTTCAGGTCTCCAGAGTAACATCGGCCCAGAGGGAACAGATAAGGCACAGTTTCGCAGCCCTCTACCCAACGTGAAGCTGGCTGCATCCACTGGTGATTCTCAATCCCCGAGGCACATCAGATCATCAAGGCAGCTCTAAAAAGTACTGATGCTTAAGTTCTGCCCCCAAGAGTCTCTACAGTAATTATTTTGCAGAGGAACCAAAGAAGCATCAGTATGTTTTTAATGCCCAATGACCCTACTGTGTAGCCAGGGTTAAGAACACTGGGCTGAGTTTGTTCTTTGAACAAGTCAGCGTGATATAAGCATGTGCCATATTGTGATGTTTGATCACTGACAGCCACCTATATAGAATGGCGCATGGCACACAGGCCTCGGTGGATAGTGGGTCATGCCACTGAGGATTGTATAAGTACACTCTATCATGTTTCTAAACAATGCTATAACCAGGGACACACTTGTGTCCCCATTGTGAAGTGACTGTGACCATGTTTATGTCCAGAGGGATGGTTGGGGTAGCTGACTGGTCTGTTCAGCATAGGTGAACCTACTCCTGCCCCTGCTGGTTGGACCCTATCACCCGTTGTCCACGTGCTAAGGTCTGTGATGAAAAAACAAACCCATGAAAGTCTCCATTTGGGAGAGCGGGAGGTATTAGAAAAGCATGGGCCTGGGCCCACACAGAACTGGGTTAGGCTGTACCTAGCTGCAAGATTCTGAGGATATCTGTTCTGGCAATCTGGTTTTGTTCTTTCTTCTTTCTGTTAAATGGGAACACCAGTAGCTGCCTTGCATGGCTGTTTTGAGGATTTTAAAGGAAATATAAATGAGAAAAAATCTGCATGCAGTCCTTGGCACAGATCCCACATGGAGTAAGTACTTGGAACATGGTGACTACGATTACACAGCACAGGAACCTGAAGGCCATCACCAATGCCTTACAACAGTGGCTTTTCCTATGATGGTACAGAAAGCTGTCAACTCCCCACCAATTAGAATTCCCTTCATAAAAGGTCTCACCACACAACAAAGAGATTAACTTAATGAATTTAGTTGTGAATATTTGGCAGAGAACACACCACTTTGATTCACAAAAGACTAATTATCCAAAATGTATATTCATATATATATATATATATATATACACACACATGTACATACACATATATATTTCCATTCAGCTATCCAAGAGAATAACTTTATGAAACCAAGTGCATTTCTAAACAATGTGAGAATATCTAGCCCACATTTGGAACTATTAAGCAATGTAAAAATATGGGGGTTCATTCAGCATTTTTGACCAAGGCCTAACCCTGAGTGTAAAGGAGAGCCAGAAATCCCATTGGGAAGAGTGGCTTAGACAACTGCCCACAATGGAAGGAATTCCATCCTCTGAATTCTAATCTTATTGTAATTAGGGAAATGACCAGGGCATTTCTGATTCTTAAGACTCTGCATTCGTTAGGCTGAGACATAATAATTCTTTGAGTCACTTTCATTGGAAGCCACTCCTGAGCTAATTCCCTGGTCTTTTAGATACTTCATCTTTGTGCTTTATCCCACAAACAATTCAGTCCTGCATATCAGCTTCCTGAGGACAGGGACACTAGCATCCCCAGAGTGTAATCACAGTAATGATAATGGTTGGTGCTCAGGTATATGTAAATGTGTTAATAAACTACATCACACTCAGTTGCCTTCATAAATCTCCCATTTAAAGGATAAAGGACTCTCTTGAAGATATAGCAGCCTGGCAAAGTTGTCAGAGTCCATATTTCTCTCTTCTGCAACATCTTGATACCTAGGTTTACTACATATGTCTGCTTACAAAGAATGTCAGCAAGTCCCTTTCCTCTCAAGTGTCAGGGTTGGGCCTCAGGAAATCTCTGTTTTACACAAATGCTACAATCTCAGCTTGTTTCTACAGGTCTCTCAGTAACATGAAGAGGCACTGAGGTGTGATTTTTCAAGCCCTCCTCCCCCTGACAGTGGTGAAAGAGGAGGAGCAATTAAGTAAGGCAGTGGGAAAATCAACTCTTATTATTCAAACAGTGATTATCTGTCAAATGTCCTGTGATATTGAAATATTTTCAAACTAAGCTCCTTCAAGGAGCTGATTCTTTATTTTAATTTTGTTGGCTCTGGCACACACCAAGGGCATAATTCATTCTGTTTGAATGCAAAAAAAATTTTTTTTAGACATTATGCAAGCTGTCCTTCACTTGATTTTTCTCATCAACATATACATTTTCCACGTAGCTCTATGTCCTTCGCCCACGCTAACAGTGACCAATTTCAAAAGAAGCCTGTAAAACTAAATTTCTTCAGGGTCATAGAACTCTGGAGTGCTCAATCAAAGCATAACAAATAAGCTTTGATTCAGTCCAAGTCAGTGACAACTCTGCCATCTCACCAGCGGAATTCGAGGTGAAAGACAGCTGCAGAGAGAACAGGCATTCAAGTCTTCACTTGAACGCATCCAGAGCCCCTCCACACCTCAAATGGGTGCTTGGAACTGGTAGATGGGTAATTGATCTAATCCCTAGGCAGAAAACAAGTGTGGGAAAAAAAAGGTAGTAACACGTGTAGACTAGTTAGCATCCATCTTCACTCATTGGCAATGGATTTCACAGAAAAGGGCTAACTTTTAGCAAGCTACTTATCTGTGCCTCAATTTCCTAAACTGTGAAATGGAAAGCAGGGGACCTTCCTTGGATAGCTGTGAGAGTCTAATACATGTTAAGATCCCAGCATTGCCCCTGACCTTTGTAGGTATGTAATGCATACAGAAGTACTTGTGAAAAACCTTATTAGGGAGATCAGAAGTCAACATATTGGAAGTTAAATACTCAGTAACCTACAGTAGGCATCATTTTTTGTTTTGATAAAAGAAACATAAGCTTTCTAAAATGTCTTCAGACCTCAGAGATGGCCAGGTCTCTTCCGAGGAAGCTTCCAGATGAATGTTTTATCCGTAGTCTCCTAAAATAGGACACACAACAATGTTATTGTGAGCCAGCTGGCATCTAACACACAAACTCTTTCTACAGCATGCAGTGGAATTGAGAAGCAGAGCCGCATCTACTCCCAAGACTACAAAGAGGAGCAGTCAGCCATATCTGCATCAGCATGAGACTACGGTACTGTACCTTTTATTCTAAGATCGCTTCAGCAAAGTGAGGCGCCCTGCGACTGCTCAGTGAGTAATGGACTAGCTGGGATCATTAGCAGTCGTGACTGTTAGTGGTGGCGAAGCTCTGAGCCACTCCTCCAGCAAGAACCAAACTTCCCCCATCTCTCCATCATGGATGTCCTACCCATGGAGCTTGATGGGGTCACAAATCCCATTGAGCAATAGATGAATTTGGCTCTAGGAAAAAAATGGCTGCAGGTGCTATTATTTCTCATACAAGAGTCACTTTATTACAGACATGCAAGGAATCAAGGTGGTATCCACAGAGCAGTTTTTTGGTGCTGGACCTCCAGGATGAACCTTTGGATAATTTCAGAAACCACACAAGCAGGTCTTTAAGGAAGTGATCACTAGTGGTTTCTGGATTCAGACATGACACTTACATAATGTTTTTCATACTCAGATCCTCATATCTCAACACCCATCCCACTCAATAAGTTAGAAAGGGAAGACATCACATTTCTTGGAAATATATGTTAAATCATCACCTTGAATGAAACCAAACAAAATTATTCTGCAAAACAGCCACAGATTTTTCACATAAAAATCCTTTAATATAAAATATTTTAAGCATAAAGAGAAAGTAGAAATGCTAACATAAGACCTATATTCTCAATACAGTTTAATCAGATATTAATTTTTTCCATGTTTGCTCAAAAATGTTTTCAAAGAGATTAGATAATGCAGGTAAAATTGAATTACCTAATATTCCTCCTCTATGATACTTACTTCTCTCCCCACGCCGCACAAAAATATCATTCAGCCAGGCATGATGGCACAAATCTACAATCCTAGCAACTCCAGAGGCTCTTCAAGGACAGCTTTAGCAACTAAGCGAGGTCCTAAGCAACTGAGCAAGACACTGTCCCCAAATAAAAAATAAAAAGGATGCATCTCAGAGGTTAAGTACCTCTGGGTTCAGTCCCTGGTACCCCAACAAAAAGCAAAAAAATTAACAGAAGAAAGTATCATTCAGAATTTGGTATTTATTATTTTTTTACATATATGTGTGATATTATTGCATTTACATCCATAAAATATCTACTATTTCTGCATATTTAAAAGTAATATAAACTGTGTTAGGTGTTATATATCTTGTTGCAACTTACTTTACTTGCTCAACATTATGTTAAGCACTCTTTGTAAGAAGAAAAAATGGAAAACATGAATGGGGGATAATTAAATATCTTGTAGCACATTTGCATGTTAGATTGCTAAATAGACATATTCCAAAGAGCTAGTTTTATATTTTGCAAGGAGTTTCTTTTGCAATACATTAGGAAACCTACGTAACTTTTTAAAGTAGGTATGTCTCTTAAAAGCAGAATGGAGCTGGATGTTTTTCATTAGATAAGCTCTGTATTTTAAAAGCAAATTTGAACCACTTGCGATTCTTGCTATTCACTGATACCATTGGACTTATTTCGACCACCTAAATTTTGTTTTGGTTTTATCATTCTTTATTCTTTGCTGGTTTGTCTTTCTTTCTGTCTTCTATGAAGTTGATACGTTTTCTATATTCTCTGTCTGTTGTTCATTTGTTGATTTAGATGCCTGTTTTAGTCAGGTTGAGCTGGTATAACAAGGTGCCATGACTAGAGGGCTTATAAGCGACAGAAATTTATTTCTCACAGTTCTGAAACTGGAAGTATAAAATCAGGAAGTCAGCAGGGTTGGTTTCTGCTAAGGGACCTCTTCTTGCATCCTCATATGGTAGAAAGAGAGCCAGCTAGCTCTCTGGGGTCTATTTTATTTATTTATTTATTTAGGTTTCAGGGATTGAACCTAGGGGCACTTAACCAATGAGCCACATCCTACAGCCCTTTTTATTTTTTATTTTGAGACTGGATCTCACTACATTGCTTAGACCCTCACTAATTTGCTGAGGTTTGGTTTAGAACATAATCCTCCAGCTTTGGCTTCCCAAACTGATGGAATTACAGGCGTGCACCACCGCGTCATCTGGTGTCCCTTTTACAAGGGCACTAATTCATGAGGCTCCATCCTCATGACAAAGCCACCTCCAAATATGATTATGTTGGGGTTAGATTTCAACATATGAATCGGGGACACAACATCCAATTCATAACAAAAATACATGTTATATTTAAATTATTTCACTATTCGTTTTGTTAAAAGTTACAAAAATCACTGAGTTTTGCCCAAAGGCAAAATAGATTTCAGCATTCAGTAACTCTATATTAAAATACCCCTCTTTCCATTTATAGCCTCAATTAAACCTTAAAACCCCCTACTAGGTCCATATTTTAATACAAAATTGGGCATATTTCTATAGCCACCAGCTACTCAAACTTACCAACTCTGTTTTTAAATTTAATTTTGTGATCATTAATTCTTCTGTCTCACTCCTTTGTATTAGTTTACTTTCTTCTTGAAGCATATTTTGTAACACTTTGAGCAAAGGCTTATAAGTATAAATTATATCATTGTATACCTGGAAATATTTTTTCTTTGCCTTCACTCATAAATAGTAAGTTAGCTGTTTTAGCTATTACATATTGTTTATTTTCCCTTTGCACGTGGTAGATTTATTTTCACTGCTATCTGGGATCTACTGCTGCCAATGCAAATTTTGCTGTTGGTTGACTGTCAGTGGATTCCTTTCATCTTCCCTGAACCTAACCAGCTTCTCAGAGCATTTAAGATACCTCCCCTCCTGGTGTAATTTTGGAAAATCCTCATGCTCAATGTCTTTGAGTATGAATTTATTTTTATTTAGGTATGGAAATTGGAGTACATTTTCCATCTAAGAATTTGAATATTTCTTCAATTCTGGGAAACTATTACTTATTTGCTAAAATATTGCTTGCCCACCACTCTCTCAATATCCTACTGGGATTCCTGAAAGATGTAGGGTAGCTTATCTATCTTCCAGACTCCTTTATCTTTTATTGAGTCATAATTCACATATCAGAAATTTCACCTTTTTGAGGTATGCCATCCAGTATTGTTAGGATATTCATGAAGCTATATGAACACCACCACCATCTAATCCCAGAGCATTTTAGTTACCTCTAAAAGAAATTTATACCCTTGAGAAGTCTTACCTCTCTCCAGCTTCTGACAGCCACTAATCTACTCCCTGTCTCTATGAATTAGCCCATTCAGGATATTTTTTATAGAAATGACATCATTTGAAACATGGCTCCAACTTCTGCTGAACACAGGTTCAACCATGTTGGGGGTGGAATTGCTGGGTTTATGATCACTCTGTTTAACTTTTTAAGGAACTATAAAACTTCTTCAAAGAGCTTATGTCATTTTACATCCTTAACAGTAATGTGTAAAGGTTCCAAATTCCCCACATTTTCACCAACACTTGTTATTGTTCATCTTTTCTTATTTCAGCCATCCTAGTGCATTTGAAGTAGCATCTCACTGGTTTTGATTTGCATTTCCCTGACTTAATGATTTTGAGCAGCTTTTTACATGCTTTTTGGTCATTTGTAGATCCTTTCTGGAGAACTGTCTGTTCTAGTCCTTGACCCATTTTGAGTTGGGTTACTTAGTTTTGGTTGTTGTCAAGTTGTTGAAGTTCTTTGTATTTCTGGATATTAATCCTTTATCAGGTGTATAATTTGCAAATATTTTCCCTCATTCTGTGAATCGCCTTTTCACTCTGTTAGTAGTGTCCTTTGACACACATTATGTTTTAATTTTGATGAAGTCCAACTTATCTATTGTTTCTCTTATGCCTGTGGAACTTTAGTGTTGTGTCTTTCACCCAAGTTCCTTGTCTGTCTAGAGTTTTGTAGTTGTTTCTACCTGGCACCTTAAACTTCCACATCAGACTTAGGTCTTATAATGACAACTTTGTGTCTAATGCCCCAGAATTATTGGGGATATTGCAGATTCAATTCCACAGCTAGCCTGGTCTGCTAGAAAAGCTGGATCAACGTCTTTACATCTCTCTAGGCCAACAGCTCCCTGTTAATATTATTAGGTTGCAGCACTAGGCTGTAGGTCAGCAGTAATGGTGTTAGCCTCCTGTCCATGTCTCATGTTCAGAATGTCCCCTGACAGTTCACCCCTCCTGGTCTTTCCTGACTCTCTCCACTCAGGATACAGAGTACAGACATCCAGGGCTCCAGACTGTAGTATCAGTCATACTCTGTGTGGAGATCCCTTTCATTTATGATCCCCAGAGCTGGTTGTCTACCAGTTTCCTTTAAAATGTTTCTAAATTTATTTTTCTTATTTTGCCCTTCCTTGTGTGGGTTTGGACCAAAGATATATGTGTCAAAGAATGAACTTCCTAGGCCATCTTGGCTGGAATTCACAACAGATGTTTTCATCCATTAATGAAAAGAAGAACTGATGAATTGATCACCTATAGCTGAAGTGATTACACTGGATCTGGTCACGCAGATGGTATTGAATAAAATATCATCTGAACCTTAAAAACCCCAACTAGGTCCATGCAACTGATCAAAGGAGTTTAAAAGCCTCTGTTCAGGAGCTGGAGCAGTGGCTCGGTGGTTGTGGCGCTTGCCTGGCATGTGCAAGTGCGCGGGTTCAAACCCCAGTACCCATGTACACAACTAAGTGTCAGAGCAACAAAGGCCATGTGAAAAACTCAATAAAGATTGATTAACTCTCCCTCTTTCTCTCACTGTCCTTCTCTCTCTCTCTCTCTTTAAAGCCTCTGTTCATTGGTGGTGGTTAAGAATTTTGTCTTGGGGATGGAATGGTGGCCCAGCAGTTGGAGCACTTGCCTGGCATGTTTGAAGACCTGGGTTCAAACTCCAGCACCACATATACAACTAAGTATCAGAGAAGCAAAGGTCAGATGAAAAAATAAATAAAACTTATTCTTTCTCACTCTCTCTCTCTCTAAAAAAAAATAGAATTGTGTCTTGTACAGCTATTATGGCAACACAAGCTCCCCTGAAGCAGAGAAATGAGCAGGCACTGGCTGGGCCTGGGGAGGAGGCCTCAGTGGCTTTTGAGTGAAAGGCAGACAAACAGTGCCACTCCTGAGGTGGGAAGGGGAAGAGCAAGGTGATGGGGATCTGCTGCACTGAGTGGGTCATTGTGCCCAGTGCTTTGAGAGCAACTTGCTCTACTCCTCTACACTTTGGAGATGATCAGAACTCAGAGCCTAAGACACATGTCTGGGACCAGCTCAGACTGCCAAAGTAGGGTCACAAACAAGATGGCATGACTCAGAGGCCACACAAGCCCAGCAGGCCAGCCACAGGTATCCAGCGGAGCAGGTGGGACCATGGCAGCTCTGCACATCCTTACAGATGACCAGTGAGGTCAACCTCATGAGTCCCACCTGACCCAGGAATGAGATGAGTCTACAAGGAGCAGATGTCATCCCTTCACTCTGGAATTGCTTGGGGTGGAGTTGTTTTCTCCTAATGTTTTCAAGTCCTAAGAACACAATAGCCACAGCAAGGACACCACAACAGTGGACTTCAGACACTGTGGGGCCAGGCCCATTCAGTACTAAACACAACTGAGTATGGCTGAAGGGAACCCAAACTTTAAAGTAGCCTATCTCTAAGGATGGTTCCTTTCTACAGAGATATACGTTGAACTGGAGAGTGCTCACTCACATCATGTACCTAGCCTTATAAACACAGGGTCTGATAGGTGCCAGTCACCTTGGCAGCTCTGGGTCAGAAAGGAATAAGACAGTCTCCCTGCAGAAAGCAAACCATCAACAGGTAAAGGCATTCATAAGCACATCATCGTAATGCAATATTAATCCACCTAGAAGGTTTGAAGAGGGCTGCAAAGAGAAAATAGTCAAGGAAAGCAAGGGAAATTAGTTTCAGACAGAGGCAGGAAATTCAAGGGCTACTCAGCAGACACACATTGAATCCAGATGTTGGACTAGGACAAAGAAACAACAGAAATTGAAGTCGAAAAAAGCAAGTAGATATAGATATATAGATTATATTTCGTTTATCTAATAATGCCACTATTTAAAAGTGAACTGTTAGTTCAGGCACAAATAAGAAAAAAAGGATTGCTAATTAAAAAAATCACACACTGCAGACTGCAAAATGTTCCAACTTGAGAGGGGCGAAAATGCAAGACAATGTGCCTCTCAGAATGGCTGAGATATAGTAATTCCCCAAAGAAGAAATCTAAGACATAAGTTAATGTTACAAAACAGCTTTTTGTGTGGGAAAATTGATAAACCAAAGGCAAACCAAATATGTGTAACATGTCATGCTCTCTCACCAAGGTGGTAAAGTAGTAAGAATAAAGTTCAGCATTAGCAAGGCGATAGTGGAATGGGAAAATTCACACTAAAAATGTAAACTGATATTACCTTTCTGAAAATCATTTTGTAATATGTCAGGAACCTAAATATGTACGCATCCTTGAGACAGTAATCCTGTCTACAGGAATCTATCCTAGAGCATGCTTATAAACTCAGAAGATTTATGTACAAGAATATAACATTACAAATGGCAATAAAATGCAAGCTACATAAATGTCAAATTATCAATGAACATATAAATAAATTATCACAGAAATACTAGTCAATGAAACATTTGTTAATTTACTAGCATGAAGAAAAATTTAATGTAAAGGTAAATTTCAAACAGGAGGAGACAAGATTCAACTTAAAGTATAATTTGAAACCAAGAATGAAAGTATTTAATAAAGATAGGAAGGAGAGGTCATTTTAGCTAACTTTGAGGGAAACCATTATTATTAACATCTTTCCTTTCCCAAATTTTTTATTATTAAAAAAGTGTTTTAGATGACCTTTTATAATCTTTCCTTCTCCCCAAACTGATGTGTTTTCCCACTTTCCACTACAATTAAATTTTATGGCGAATGTAAGACTATGTATGGACACAGAATGACCAGTTGGCATCCCTTATATCAACTAGTAACTACGAATGATTATTACAAATGCTTTCCAATTCTCTAGTATGTGCTAGATGGGACCCAGGTCATTTGTGCCACCATATTCCTCAATAGAAATTAGCTATGACACTGTGTCTGTTATGTGCTAAATTCACAAGTATTATTTCTAATCCTCATCAGACAGAGGAGACAGGGGAGAAAAGCAAAGTTCCAAGAAGGTAAAGTATAGAGAAGCGTGGAAAAAGTTGAACATGGCAAAACTGGAGAATGAACTCAAGTCTCTCTCCCTCTCTCCCCTCTCTCCCTCCCTCCCTCCCTCTCTCTCTCTCTCTCTCTCCCTCTCTTTCTCCAAATTCACACTTTTTTCTCTGCACCACCTGCCTCTCAGAGGCAAAGGCTCCCATAGCCTATCCACACCCATATCCAGAATGAACAAGACTCTAAGACTCTCTTCCTTCCGTTGGTGGGTGGAAGAGACTGTGAACCTAGTATGGAAATGCTATGACCCCTTCTGGAGGAATCTCACAAATGTGGATGATAGAGACAGAGACAAAGCTCTCTGGTAGTGAAGTAGACTAGATAAATAAGGGGCCAAAGATTCTAGTTTATTAACTGTTACGCTCAGCTCTTGATAAACCAGTCTTCTCGGTTGTCTGTGGTCACTCAGAAAATAGCACAATACCATTTACCCACCTGGCAAGGTAAGGCGACTTGTGGAGCTAGTGCTGGGGGCTGGTGAGCCATGAGAACGCCTCTTTGTGCCTGTGAAGAGGAAAAAGAGGATAAGGAAAAGTAGGATTGTGGACGTACTTGTTGGACAGGTAAATGTTCAACTGAAATACTACCAAACAATCCAAAAGGTTGGGTCAAAAAACAGTAGACGGTTGGGTGAGGAGGGACAGGGGCAGTGTACAGTCTATGGTCCAGACAAGTCCAGCTGTGACCTTTGTGTGGGTGATGGTCTCAGTCAGTCCTTCCGGTTGGAAGGTTGGAATATAGTGGACCAATGCGTCTGGTCAGGGCTGCATGGTGGCATCACCAGGAAAGTTTCCAAAATCAGCACTTCCCTGGGCATCACCCCAGACATTCCATTTGCATGGTACTGGGGAGGGGCCCAGCACTGGTATTTTTAAATCCCCCCAGATGATCCTGATCTGCATCCATGGTAGACAACTATAAGCTTGGACAGGGAAGTGCAGGATTCACAACTGAGAAATCAGGGGTCTGGTTCCTGCTTTGTCCCTGTAGCCTTTCCTTGCTATTGGACCTCAAGCCATTAACTGGATCTCCCTGAGGCTCTCAGGTCTTCATCTGAAAAAAAATGGAAATAACAATAATTACATCCAAGTGTGCTGGTGAGGATTAAAGGAACCACAGTATGTTAGAGCACTCAGGAACCGTGGGGCTGCACAAATGCCAGGTTATGGGCTCCCTGAGTTCCCCAGTAGCTGGCAATGACTCCTGATTAGGAAGGGGATTATCTGTGTTCTATAAATGGTGTAATGGGTCATGAGGGATTGAAAAGGCAGCCTACAGAGTGGAATCAGTAAGGAGAGAACAGAACAAAGGAACAGAGGAAGGGCTGATAGTTCTACAAAAGAACATTTGCATTTTACACATGTGTATGTACAAATGTACGTGTACTGGTTATGCATACACACATATACATATTTATATGTAAATATGAAGAAGCACACAGACTTATAAGTGCACATGTATTTTTATATTCATTTATAAATATTAGCCATTCATTCATTCTTTGATTTTGCCATTCAGAAAGAGGAGGAAGAGGCCTGTAAGCCAGAATGAAGCAACCCAGCCTGAAGTCTGAGCTGACAGAAATACAGAGAGAATTCTTAAGTAGAGGGTATAGAGCCAATGTTATGTTCTTTCTGTCCCATGTCCCTTCAACTCTCAGACTTTTAATAAAGTCTTCTCCATACATGGAAGCCTGGTGTGAGTGGGAGTTGTGCTCATGGAGAAAACCCTGTTTGTCAACAGAGGCATCAAAAAAGGTAACAAGAAGACCCACAGGCTGGGAGCATCAGAGGAAACAAGAATTTGGGGCTGGAGTCAAACAGGCAAGCAGTGAGCTTTCCCTGCCCCACAACACCTGGTGAGAAGTGGAGGAATATACTTTGGATGATATTTGAAACTGTTTAATTTTAAAGAGGAAAAAAACTCCAACCTTTTGTGTTACTATTATTATTGGCAGAAATAGCAATAGTGTTAATAGGATTAGCAAAAAATAGAAAACACAAAATTAATCCAATAGCCTCAGACCTACAAAAACTTAATTTTCATGAGGTATGGAAGCTATATTTAGCAGAACTTCAATTGCACATTGCCTAGGTCTTATGGCTGCCCTCAAAGTCAGAGTCATGGGGAACCTCAAGGATCTAAACTGGCTGGACCTATACTTCAGAGTCTGTGGTGCCAATTTTTACAATTATGGCTTCCAGAGTCTTCTCCTGGACCCTGAAGCAGAATCTCTAGGGGAATAGAGCCAATGCTCTTCATTTTAACAAGTTCCCCAGGTGCATCTAGTGACCGTCCGTCTCATGAGGTATCTTGGACACTATGAAATGAAAAGCGTACCTAGAGTAGCACTTCGGTCAGGAGCAGGCCTGCCTCATTGTGCAGCACCAGGGGGTGTGGCTCACACTGCGTCCTTCTCAAAGCCTGGTGGACCACCAACACTGAGCATGGGTGCTGCCAGGATGCAAACCCAACCTCTGAACTTCCTGCTGCATTAGAAATGCGTGTGTCCTGATTGGGCCACCTCCACTCCAGGAACACCGATGACTCCATATGTTTATCCTTCCTTTTTGCTTGTCTCACAGATCTGGGACAAATTTTTGCAAAGGGACCATATGGCATTTGAGCTTCCGGATTCTTCGTTGTGGGAATGTCTGTGCATTGTGGGACATTTTAGAAGCATTCCTGGCCTCTACCAGTTAGAGGTTAGTACCCCCTTCCCTGTCATAACAATCAAAAGTGTCCTCTGGGGGCAAAATTGCCCTCAGTTGAGAACCACTTTCTAGGATGGAGACAGGATTCAAGGTTTGTATTTGGAGCCATGATTCCCAATGTGCCTGCTCGGTCCTTAGTAATAGTCATTACCACATATCAAGATGTTACTATGTCCCTGGCACAATATTAACTAGGTACAAGGTGCATATTCATTCTGATAATAATATTCTGGCAATAAGATTATTCACATTTTATGGTGTTTGGAGACAAAGGAAGCTTAAGCATTTGTGCAAAGTTACTGGGTATTGGGAGTGGGTAAAATTTAAGCCAAGAGGCTTCAAAGTTCAAATCTACAGAAACTTTTCCCCATAACTCTTACTTCCGCTTGGTCTTTGAATACAATTTCTCAACTTTGTCTAAGGATCAGAAAAACCTGAAACAGTTAACAAAAGGAGATAACAAAACCAGGTTCTCAGACCAGATCAAACCATAGGGAGTCAGCATTTCTGGAGAACATGCCCCAGGAACATGATATTTCACAAATGCCCCAGGTGATTCTGATCCTCAGGCAGGCTTGGTGCACCCAATGCAGCAGAAATTGCCTTCCTGTTTAACTAGTGGGAAAAAAAATAGTACTTTGCTTTCTGTGGATACTCTTCTGGAGAGATCTGATTTGATCTTGCTTACATGAGTACTTGAAAATTGCAAACCCATGGCAATGTCAGCATTCAATACGGAAATAACCACTGTGGCCAGGTGACTGCATAGGAATTCTTGGTGCAATGAAAAATTAATAACAACAAAGGACTGTGATCTTCTAAAAGCCTGCAGCTTCGTGGCTTGCCCTCAAGGCAGCTTCTCATCACTGAGTGAGATAAGGGCCTCTTCAGGCCTCCGGTCAGTGAAAAAGCAGATCTGTGAGCTCTGCTATAAATGCTGTTGCTCTCCCTGCATGCTTGAGGAAATGTCTGATCTATCAGGAAGGGTTGAAACCACCCCAACCAGCCTCTCAAAATTGGGACTCAAAAGCAGGCCGCAGGCAGGGGTGCATAACATAATCCTGTTTGTGATTTCTCCAGACCCTCAGACAGCACAGCACCTGGGGTCCCTGTGGGTGGTGAGGTTTTGAGTCAGCCTCCTATGGGCTCCCAGTTTTCTGTCGCTGCATTCCTGAAGCAACAGATTACTTACCACTCTAAAGTTCCACCCACGGGAATAATACCCGGCTCATCTAAGTTTTCACTTCTAAATCCCTTGGCCTCTTCCTTGCTCACATCCCAGCGAGAACATTAGAAACTGCCAGAAGATCCAGATACAAATTCAGCTTCCAAACTGTGCTCTAGGGTATCATGCAGGTGGACAGCTGGGGACAGGCCATCACATGCAACTGGCTCTTGATGTATTATAGGAGTCTACGCAGGGATACTGCTCCATGAGGAACCCATTACCCACTCTGGGGTTTTCAATCCTGGCTACACACTAGGATCCTCTGGTGTCATAGGCTGACACTGCAGCGCCTCACCCAGGGACGCGCTTTTGTTTGCTTTGTCTGTCTGGGGTGGGGTCAGAGCCCGGATACTTTTTAAAGTAAATTCCCAGCAAAGATGTTTCTTTCAACTGTCAGGGGGTGCTTTCTTCTGAACAGTGAGTGTGCTTTATCCTTATCCATGACATGAATTTTGTAAGTGAATAATTTCCTTTATTTTGGGTGTGCTAGAGGCTCAGATCCAGTTTAGGACTCATGTTGGGAACTAGGGAGGCTTCTGATTTAGCCTGCATGTTCACATATGAACATTTAACCTCCGTTACTCGTTCACTTTATGCCTTTGGTTTTATTCTGATTTCTTAATTCAAAGAAAAACAAGTTTATATTCAATTCATATGATATTAGAATTGCCAAATATTTTATAAATATGTATGTTTATTCATTTTGAATAAACAATTACATGAATACTGACATTACATTTTATTTTCCTCATTTATTAAATTCTAAAAATATCAATTGCAGGACACAATTGTGAGGATCAAGTAAGAGAACACATGCATAAACTGGGAAGTGCAATATAGTATTTGTTACTGCTCAGTTTACATTCAAAAGAAAGTGGTGTGTGTGTGTGTAGTTGTTGTAGTAGTAGTAGTAGTAGTAGTAATAGTTGTAGTAGTAGCTAATACATCATCTTTGGGAAATAAACATTTCAAGGTCAAGAATTATATTGTTCTTGACCCACAGTGAATGTTTCAAGAATAAACAACCCAATCAGTCAGCTCGGGGCAGAAATGTCATCACCAGAGCTTATGTGACTGGAGGTATCTTCTGACAAATGAATGACTTTCAGATATTTCAAATTAACGTCCTTGGTTGGTTCAGCTAAAAGGCAACGAATCCAATTCATCGGGAGTCTGGAAAGAGGACAGTGATGGGAGTGACAACCAAATGCCTGCCTTGGGGTGGGCATACACTCCTAAGATTCGGGACATCCTAAAGTTAGTGCTAAGCTCTAGTGATTTGCAGCTTAGCTTCAAACAATTCATTTCCTTTCTGCCAAATAGGGTTAGCATGGCCATGCCCAAGCCTGCTGGGGAAAGTGTGATTTAAGAGCTCTTCCAGACCAAACATCATCGTATGGGTGGTCTGAGAATGAGTAACGTTGTCATAATATAATTGGGCCCCACACGGTAGAGGTGGGTGCTGAAAAACTGGAGTAAGAAAGCGTCTGTCAACACACTAAGCATTCTTAACCACTTTCCTTTAGCCTATTGTGAGTGCCTGACTTTATGACACCCACAAACCTCTGGCCATTATTGTCAGTATGTCTGCCAACGTCTTTGTTTTTCATTCAGACTATAGCAAAGGATGACAAGCCAACCTCTCAGAATACATCATTTTTGCCCTTCTACGTCATTAAAGAAACAGCATCAAGAGAAGTCCAAGTTCTGCTTTGGGATGTGGAATCACTGAGAGTTTGGAGGGCTTCAAACTGATCACCACCTAAGAGTTGGTCTTCCACTGGTATAGACATCAGAGCCGAATCTTCACAGGACTGGATATTTTTCTTCTACAATACAACACTATCAATACTATTCTTGCTTTAGCGTGACTTGATTCTGTCTGTTCATCACAAAGAACAAGATCAAAAACACAAGAGCTATTCAACAATATATGCTGTTTTAATATTTGATTATATTTTGAAATTGTTCACAACCTTTGACCCAGTGATTGCACATCTAGAAATTCGTCCAATGGAGATATTCTGAAATGTGACAAAGCTTTATATACAGAAGGCTTCATTGCTGTTATTTAAAAATGTAAAAATGAAAATAAAAGCATAGAACTGAATTGTCAAATAACAGAGTGCTGGCTAAGTAAACTGTGTTAGAGCCACAAAATGAAATACTGTATTATGTTGCTATTGAAATTATATTAATGAGGAGTTTTAAAAAAACAGAAAAATGTTTACAAATCAATGCTATACGAATGAACCAAAAAGCAAAATTAAGTATACTGTATGGCTTTAACTGTATAAAAATGCATAGTAAAATACCACAAGGAAACACAATATTGACTGATCGTCACGGTATGATAAGTGATTTTTAAGTTCTTGCTAATGGTCTGATAACAGCAATGTTGTTACAATACAACCAGATCCCACAGGGCAGAGGTGGATTCTCAAAGACTATATTTTCTAAAATGGGTAATAATCCAGCAGTCACCACACAAGAACAACTTGAGGAGGCTGCCCACCAAGGGGTGGTATTTGTGTAATGCACCTTGTCACCACTAGGGGGTCCCCTCTTAGTGGCCTGTTTGCAAGAAGCAGGTTGGGTGCCCCCCCAGGATGTCAACTACTTCTATCCATAAAGGTAATGACTATTTGCTAGTCATACTCCCAAAGAGCAGGAGAATATTTCCAAATATAAGCTTTTCAACATAAGGAGAAAGAAAAAATTCTGGAATTCAAAAGCTTGTGAGCCAGGGGGGAAAAATCAAGCTGTCAGTGTAGTTTGAATTTTGGGTCCACAAAGAGGAATTGGTCTGTTTCTTTTAAGAAGACAAAGAGCCTCCACTGCAGATATGCATGTCAGTTTGACATCCCCTCATCCCCTGTGCTAGCAAGGATGGTCAGGATGCAGACACTCCCCTCTAACAAACAAAGGCACTACATTCCTTCTCCCCACCAAGATGCTAGGGGAGGGGGCAACCAAAGAGATCAAACCAGAACTTCCACACCCATGCTCCTAGGCATGGGGGAAAGGAAAACAATGGTTTTGAAAGCGGGGAACCTTGAAACTGAGAAAGGCAAATTGCACCCCCTCTTTTGCTCTGTTCCCTTTTCCCACTGGGGAAATTTCTCTGCTCTCTGTACTCTGCTCCCTACTCTGCTTAAATATGTTCTGCTTTCTATTATTTTCTTAAATAAAATTTATCTGCTCTGCTTGCCTTGGTGTCCCTCAATTTCATTCTTTGACTCTGGGGGACATGAACCCGACTTCCACTGGACAGGTACCATTAGCACTGCATGGTTGTAAAAGCATATCAGTGCACCCAGATGAAAAAAATAACATAAGCAAACCAGCTGAAGCCCATGAACACTGAGGTTTCTTAGGCCTTGGATGAGTTTCTGATAACCCAGCCACCTCATCCACTATTTTAAAAACAAAGATTATATGAAGCATGATACCACTGTACTCTGCGAATATCTACCAGTGTTTAGGCAAAGGTACTTTGTACCTGGGTATTATGTGATGCGTGGGGGAATAGAAAAGCAACAGAAGGTGGAGTGAGATTGGGTAGCCACATATCTGGAAAGAGAACATAGAAGACAATAAAAAAATTGAAAGAAAGAAAAAACCCAACCTTTTCATTTTTCAAATTATAATTAAGAGGTTAACTCATTGTTTTTATTTGGTAGTCAGAAGAACATACAAGTACTTATTCATTACTAGATACTGGGGCAAATTATACATTGAAGGACTATCAGGCTCATTTGTGCAATAAAGATTTACAACAAACACATCTTTACTTTTTTGAGAGCAGCTTAGAATTCTTCACTTTACACGAATCCTTATGATTTAATTTTGCATTTGGAGATATAATGTTATGAGAGTCAGGCAGGTTATTTTAGTAGAAAATGGCATCACAGGGAACAGAACACTCTTTGTTAGAATGAATAGTCATTCTCTGGCTCTCCCATTTATGAATGCAAATTGTAACCTGCATTTTGCCTGCCAGAAGCATGTGTCACATCATGGACGTACATAACATCACCCGTGTAAAATAGAGATCAGTCCATTCCCATCTTCCCCTTAGGAAGAGCAGTTCCAGACTCTACCCAGAAAACCCTTCCTATCCCTGTGATCTGGGTGGGAATTTGGAATTTTGGTTCTGCTTGTCTCCCTCTTTTGAGTCTTGCTAAATGATCTTGATATTGATTCAGGCATTTCCCACAAATTCAGCAGCTGGGATTTGAGCAATAACAAAATCTAAGGCCGAGGAGATGAGCTGAGTTTTCCACTCACACATTACCAGGGCCCTTACCAGGAGGCAGTCCTCAGACCCATGGTGAGGGCCCAGCATGCTATGGGGAAAGCCCTGTAACTGCACAAACCTACTCCCACTGAGGGAAGATGAGGACAATGAGGGCCTTGAATTGACTCGCTTTGCTTTGAGTGCTGGATCTCCCATAGGGACCTCCTTTCCCTTCCTTTCAGCCTATTCCCTCCCTCTACCTGCCAGGCTCCACCTTTGCCATGCAACGCTTCCTCCTGTGCATCACTGTCGAATTGGGTGCTTTCAGTTTTTCCCCATTACTTTGTTTCTGTGTGCTAAAATGATCCTGCAAGCAGAATGGCTTACCAGGACAGAGGCAAAGGAAAGAATTTGTGCTAGGTAGGAAAATGGGAGAATATAAAAAGGAAAAGATAAAGGAAAGGGTATGCAACAGAGACTTAAATTAGATTGGGGTGGTGAGTGTGGCTGTACAGGGGACACACGAGCTGATAAAAATCTAACCAAGCTCTACAAATGAAAATAGCAAATATATTTTCAAAAACTTTACAGCATATAAAATTGTATAAAAATATCATCAAAGCAAGAAAAAAGGAGAAATGTACTCTATAGTTCTACTCTAGAATCAGTTAGTGGACAATGCCTATGGCTGTAGAGTTTTACTATAAATCTATGCATAAAAGGGCGTGACTTCTATATTTCTATACCATCACACACACACCCACTCAAAGACCAGGATAGTAGTGCACAAACCTTTACCTCAAGATAGATCACAACAGGGGCTGGAGTGGTGGCTCTGAGGGTATGGCGCTTGCCTGGCATGCACAACTACACGGGTTCAAACCCCAGCACCCATGTACAAAACTAAGTAAGTGTCAGAGCAACGAAAGCCATGTGAAAAACTCAATAAAAATTTATTCTTTCTGTCTCTGTCTCTCTCTGTCCTTTAAAAAAAAAGATCACAACAGAGAAGCAAAGACCATACAACATTGTGCTTCCAGTGCAATCTATTTAAAAATCATTCTAAAGCCACTGGGTAGGGGGAATTATTTTAAATGGGTTACGCTGCACAAAAACTGAGAAATGCTTCCGCAGGTGCAGAAATCAGCCCTCATGAAGCACACATGACTGAGGTTCACGTGCCATGACTGAAGCTGACCAAAGTGGAGGAGGGGTCCCTCAGATGCCACTGACCATGGCCAGTAACAGTCAGCATGTACCCTAGGAGGTGGAACAGTCTCCCAGAAAAAACTGAGTACTGAATGAGCTGAAGGAGTTGGCGCAACATTCACTGCATCTCTTGGCTCTGTAATAGGAACCAAGGCTGGGTTCAAGTTCATCCACGGAAGGCCACCATTGCCCATGTTAATCCAGTTACACTTGGGAACAGAAGCCAGAATACATATGAACTCATCTCAAATCTGCCTGGCAATATTTTAAAGAAAAATGGGTAGGATGGAGACATTGTTTAAGAAAACAATCAGGAATTAATAAGATTTAAATGTGACTTTCATGAACCTTTCAGTCCAGGTCTCTCATTGCACCCTACCTTTGCTTAATATAAGCAGTTCTTTGCTTAATATAGCAGTTCTTCCTTAGCATAGACTTGCCTGGAAGAGCACCTGTCTTTTTCAAATATCGCGTGAGGACCTCTCGATGCCTAATTCTCATTTTTTCTAAACTCCAGGGACTCCTATTCACTAATAAGAGGAACTCTAATGTAGGTGGTACTGGTTTATTCCAATTCTAGTGTCACCTCTGTGCCCATCAGTGTCTCTGATGACAGGAAATATTAAAAACTGAAATTTGGCCCTGAGATAATATAATGTGTATCTTGGTTCTCAGAGGGATATTTCATAAGAATATGGTTGGTGTTCATTACAATTTTTTCAATAAGTTCATTTTCTCAGTGACAATGAAGCTTTTAATCATGGATCACTGTTGATGAATTATAAGCACTGCTGTCCACTTATTCAAGAATAAGATCCAACATATTATTGCCACATTATGTTCTTAACATCCGGTTTTGCTGGGTTCAGTGCTTACCCACCTCCACGCTGGTGGAGTAGAGCTGTGCAGTGATGTCTCACGCTGCACATGGAGATTTTCCTCTTTTCTCCAAGAGAGCGCATTTGGATTTTCAAAGTTTGCTTGGATTCTAAGCAACTCTACTGGCCATTAGCCATGTAGAGTGATGTCATTACTTCTTCTGAAAAAGCATTCTCAGATAAATTGTGCTTTGTTGCTATAATTTTTAAAATTTGTCTTAAATTAAAAGGTCATAAAATTTTTTATTTATTTTTCCTAAACTTGACAATCTCCTCCCCATTACTTGCCACTTCCTGTACCTTATGATCAACTATTTGTGTGACTACAGTGTGTCTACATAGATTTGGAATTTAAACCTCATGAACAAAGGGCAGAGCTTGGCTCATGGGAGATGCTGAATACATTTTCAGGCAAATCTGAATTTTGTTTGCATTCACAGGTGGATAATGGAACTCCATTCAACAATTCTGCCTGTGTTTCCTGAATGGTGACTGAATGCCAGGCACCTCGATGAGCCATCTCCTGTGATGCATGTGGGCATCTCAGTATTAGGAGAAGAAAGTGTCCCACTGGGAACAAAACATTGCCTAAATCCCCCAAATTCCCTTTATTTGGGAGATAATTCTACATTTATAGGCTTTTCATCTCTCAATCTGTCTCGCTATAAGAAAAAGATTTTGTGCTTGACTTTTTTTTTCCTTTTATTTACCCCAGACTTTATGGGGAATATTACAAAGAAATTTCTATTATCTAAGACTCTGTTTAGACATTAACAAAGACTAGAAGAAAATATGTCACGTATTCTATCTATTCATCTGTCTAAAGAAAAGTGATCCATGAGAGAAGTGACAATAAAAGGCCTTACTCCCCAAATGCAGACTACAAAATCTGTCTTCTTCCTGTCTGCTCTCCTTCTCAGATTCCATGACAATGCTGCTCATTATTTTTCACTTTTACATAGAGATATGGTCCTGCTGTGGTGGTGCACGCCTGTAATTCTGGCGGTTTGGGAGACTGTGGCAGGAGGATCGCAAGTTCAAAGCCAGCCTCAGCAACTTAGCAAGACCCTGTCTCAAAATAAAAAGGGCTGGGAACGTGGCTCAGTGGTCAAGCACCTCTGGTTCAATCCCTGGTACAAAAAAAAAAAAAAAACAAAAAAACAAACAACAACAACAACAAAAAAACATTGTTCCAAGTTCACAATATAATGTCTTAAATTCTGCAAATGAAATAGATACGTGCACTGGATTTTTCTTTGGCTCTCAGATGTTCAGCATCATTTTATTGTTTAAGTATCTCAGCTCCGTATGGGATCCTGTCATATGTTTTCAATAGTTCTTTTTAAAGCTCCGGGAATTCAATGCACAGTGGAATGAATTGGTTTAAAGCAGGTCTTTTGCTCACTGCTGTAAGCTCATGGGCTAGGAAAGGTAGGCACAAACAAAACAGAATAGTGACCTCCGTCAGGATGAGTCATTAGGCCACCCAGCCACATCGCAGTTGCACAGCCTGGAAAGAGACCTATTCCGTGATGGGGATACACTGACTCCATTTGTCAGGTTCTGCCCAGGAAAGTGAAGAACCTGTTTACTAATGGGAGGATGTCTTTACTGCTCCCTCACACACTGGTCACCCCTCAACTCAGTTGTGTGCACCCTGCTCTGTGTGCATAAATCAGGGTCAGATTCCACAGTTGGCACAAGGGAATAACCATCATCCTTTATTGCTGCTGAATTTGGAGGCAGTTGTTTCCAGAGAATTAAAATACCCTAGAAAATGAGCTAGAGCTTTGGAAATACTGTTCTTCCAGTCAATTCTAAGTTGGAAAAGCTGTTCTAATGCATAACAACATAGCATTATGTTCTAAGCCAATGACTTAGCATTTTTACTCGATGTGTCTTCAAAACACTTTTTAAAAGATTTAAAAGTAAGAATGAGTTACAGAGTTTTTGTTTTTTGTCACTGAGCATTCTAGAGGAAGTTCTCCTCCCATTCTTTTTTAGCTGATTGATGACTTTAAGCAAATGAAAATATTTTCCATCTTTATTGGAGCTAGAAAAAAATGGCTATATTCCTATTCCTTTTTCAAATATTGTTTGGCATTGCTTGCTAGATTATAAAATGGAAGCTGTAGACATTCTATTTTGACTGATGAAAGAGCTCCATGTACAAAAATACAGAATAGAAATGAGGTAAAAGGTGCAGGCTCCAAGGTCAAGAATTGACATCCATTTGTTTGTAGCTATTTTCCACACAAAATCATATCCCCTTTAAGAATGTAGTTTGCAAACTGATGCAGCTCATCCACATATTTTTATTGACCTGCACAGCTAAGTTTCTTAGTTGTCAATGTGTAAAACTTTGGAAAGGATTTACATGTAATCCTAGGTATCCATGATCCCCATTTCATTGAACCCCCTTGCTACACAGCACAAATCTGGTGTCTGACTACAACCTGCCTCTTTCCAACGGTGCCAGTCCTTGCCAGTTCCTTCCAGTCCGCGATATTCCTTCCTGTCTCCCTAATGCCAAAGCCCATGATCAATTGCCATGCATCCTAGTAACTGACATCACACGGCCTGCTTTACTCATCTACTTGACCTGGTAGACTCCTAAAGTCATTTGCATTTGTGATCATTTTCTTTACTGTGGTCATTGTTAGGAAAATAGGAAGAGCAATGGAAAAATGTAAGTGTTCTTATGAGACCAGGAAAAAACCTGTCAAACATTAGTATGTTCCTGGGCACTCTTTTCAACAAAGTTCGTCAGATCTTCCTGTTGAAGACTATTTCAGGGAACCAAAAGGCCTCGTAGACCATGTATAATCTCCTTCTTTCTGTCTGAAAAAATATCAACATTTTGCCTTAGTAAAGCAGATGTTTTTAAACATCTGTTTTTTGTGCTTTTAGTGTAGAAATTAAATCTGCAACGGGGAATATACTGAAGCCCAGGGCCTAGCTCACTTTCTTTCTATTACTAATCCCGCCTCATCACAGCACATCCATGTGATTACTCTTGGGAAGGACTCAGGATTCCAAAGCCACACTGTAAGAATCGCTTTTATCCAAACCATACCATTTAAACCCATAAAACTGCACACTTTTCTTGTATTCCATTGGATCCTGCTTTTATTTTGACTATATCTACTATTCTCGTTTTCTATTTGTGCTATTAATCAACTCCTGTTACTTGTAAAGACTCCCTAAAATGAGAATTACCTGACATATCTCCCTGACACTAGGTTCCACAACACTTCCCTGAATTAAAAAAAAATGACAAAGTTTAACTACAGATATCACAAAGGAGAGAACCAGTGGTCAAATTTTCAGTAACCCCTTAGTTATATATGTCACCCAGTGAAACCAGCAACAGGGTCCCCCCGACAGTAGGGTCATCAGCTGATACGTTGATGTTTATATTCATGAATACACAGATAAAATAAATTAAACATCAAATAAAGAATCCCACATGATAGACCCCCCTTAAAGAACACAGAATTGTATATTATACAAATGGGAAAAAAGCATAAGAATAATTTTCAAATCTGAAATGAAACTGGAGAAAATAAATGTTCCCAACTCAAGAAAGAACCAGAGATTAAAATCATCATTTTAGCTGTGATGAGGGCTAGTGTGGCTGTTTCCATCATCAGTAGCCAGTGCAAAAATAACATTTAAAGTAACAGCATTGACAGTAATAAAATGGCAATACAGTGTGTGTGTGGCTTTTTCAGGCCTCTCCCAGCATATCCAGGATGTCCATTCTCATCTGGCCAGACAGGTGCCACATCATTAGCAAAGGATTTTGAGGAAGTCCCTCCACGTTTTGTTTCTGCTTGTGCAAAAATCTCAAGTGGTTTTGTCTGCTTGGGGAGAAATTCCCCTAGAGTTCTAAGACCTCAAGCCAACCTTCCCCAGAGTCTTCCCTGGGAGGAGATGGCGTGAGAGAAGGCCAAGTGTGGGGGCTTGGTTTTGAAAGTTGTACACCTTCCCCAGACATGGGTCTTTGTGGAAGAAGGAGAAGAAGGAGAATGAAGAAGCTCAGCTAAAATGATGCAAGCCACTGGCAGCCTCTCTTAGTGTATATGAGGTCTTTTCTACTCTTCTGAATCTGAAAAAAAGAAAAAGAAAAAGAAAAGTGTCAATGCTGCCTTCCCCGCCCCCTCCACCCTCCAGGTCTTAGGAGAAGAAAATCTGGGGACAGAAAACAAAAACAAACAAACCAAAAGTAAAAAAAAAAAAAAAAAAAAAAAAAAAAAAAAAAAAAAAAAATCAAACATAGGATCAATTAAACATTTCAAGACCCATCATGGCAGTTCTACTTTTGTAATATGATTCATTCTATCCATAAGGTGAACAATCTCAGAGGAGAACTTTACACACTGGTTTGTTTGAAGAGTTAATAGTGGCCTTAAACTAGATTAGTAACATTTGGTTCATGCAATGTGGATATTAAGCCACTTTATTTTGCAATCACGATGACAGTGGTTGCCCACCTGGTCAGTTTACTTCAACGGTCAGTGGGATTGGATGGAATCAGATTCATCTAATCCCAACTGTTTCCATGCACAAAAAAATATTCCTCTTTCACAAAACATCAGCCCCACCCTCAGAAGCTTCCCAAAGACAATTAAAACAAGAAATGTCCCAATCAAGAGCATTACAGGGATGGGTAAATCACCTGCATCCTCCACTGGACCCAGAGTGAGGGGGTGGAGGAAGAGGACTAAGGTGGAAACAGGGCTAAGTTCATGGAAATAGACAATGTTGGATTTTTTTTTTCTCCATCTGACATACTCTATCCCATATAGCTTCAATGGCCTTGCGCAGAATTTAAAACAACAAGAAAACCCACTGCGTTATAGGTTCCCATTGGTGGTGTGTGCTCTGCAAATCATCCTGCCCAATGGTTCCTTCCGTGTGGGTCTCTGAAGGGACAGGAGTGCAGCATTTAGACTTTAAGAAGGGTAACATCATCACTGATATGGATGCTGAAAGTCATTTCAGGACAAGGAAAATTTCCCATTCAACTTTAAAGTCTGAGATCTTCCCCTAAATAAGATTTAATTGAAATTAGGTTGAAAACTAGTTGGGAGATGGGAGCACCCCTTCTGATCTATTGTAATTACAGTCGATTCTTAATTTTCCAGGGGCCATTGATCTAGACCTCGTGCTGTTCCTCTGTCTTTATTCTGGTTCTGGTGTTTTGTTATATTTACCCTCCATTAGCACCTTCACCCATTTAGGAGAAATAATAGAAAAAAGAAAGTTTCTAACTTATTACTCTACTCTGATACTAGCACTGAAATCTTTCCAGTGAGGGAAAGAGAAGAAACAAAAGCCAAAATCAAGAATTAGAAACTTTCCATTGATTTTGGACAGTGTGTGCACACTGTGGTCCATGGGGGAGTTGCAGGTCAGGTCTCCCTCATTAGTGCCCTGGCCCTGACATTACCAGTTAAAGGTCCCAAGCAAAGAAATCCCTTGCAGACGGTCATCATAATTCTAATCACCTGCAGCAATAGCCCCAGGCTTCACATGTCAGACCCGAAACACCCAGTTTTGTTATCATGACTTAAGATTGACTTTGGTTCCTACTGGTTGGAAGGAAGCTAAGGACAGGTAACTGGGTTTAGTGGCATTGACCACATAAAATAAATGAGCTACAACTGGCTCACAAGGATACATGCATCTGCTGTCCCAGGCAGCCTGGGGTAGCAGTGCCCACTGTGGAGACTAGTGCGTCCCTGAGATGGAAAGAGGTCCATCCCAGATCTTGGTGGGATCCCAAGGCCACTGAGAGGAGCTCTTCCTCCCTTTGTAATGATGGCTGGTGGGTGGGACAGGGGAGTGCTCCCTCTGGCTATGGCTCTCCATCTCCTCTCCACTTTTGGATCAAGAGTTGGTCAAGGGGTGGCAGAATGGGAAGAAAGGAAGCTTGTGTGTTCAAGCTATGTGTGTGTTCACTGTTATTAAGTACAATCAATGGTAAAAGAACAAGGGTCTTATGTTCTGAAGCTAGGGCTGTTACTCTGGTCATTCACTCTAGCCCTCCCAAATGCACGTTCTCGTAAAGGAATTTCTGTTTCAAAATCTCTTCAGGGACTTGTCCTGAGGTGCTTAGTTTCATAGCTGTCTGCACCCAGACTGCAGAAGCCTTGAGAGCAGGGAAAGCATCCTGCTTATCTTTCTAATACTTCTTGCATGTAAATCAAAATACACAGCATATACTCAACAAGTAATTGTCTTTTATTATTTTTTAACACCAAGTGATTGAAAACATGGACACTTAACCACTGAGCCACCTTCTCAGCCCTTTTCTTTTTTTTTTTTTCTTTTTTCTTTTTTTGTGAAACAGTGTCTCACTAAGCTGCTAGGACTTTGCTAAGCTGCTGAGACTGGCTTTGAACTTGTGATCCTCCTGCTTCAGCTTCCAGAGAATACAGGTGTGCCCCCCCATGCCCAGAAATAATTATTTTTTAATTGAAAGGAAGTGAATTGAATAAAAGTGAGATGAATGGGATAAAAATAATGATGAGAAAGGTTTCCTCCCATACTTCTCTAATTTTGACTTTCATACCATGAAATAAAAATTAAAAAGAAAATCATAAGTACATTGATTTTATATATTTTATTTAATAGCAAGGTAGCAAGGTGTAATATGTAATTTTATATATATATATATATATATATATATATATATATATTCCCTATAAAGAAACCCCCATTGTGAATGGCTTTCTGAGGGACTAATCCTGCAGAGAAGGAGCATTTGTTAACCAGATGGCTTTGCAATGGTTTGTAAATCAGGCCCCAGACTCTGCTTATTCTGTGTACTATATTTGCTTTATTATGTTTTGGGTTTCTGTATTTGTTTTCAATTTAAACTGAAATTGAGTAAGCATCGGCAAGATCATAAAGTATATGAAAACAAGGACCCTGAAGACAAAGGGTTAAGAGGCCTCTCTACTGAACTGAGATGCTTGGCCATCTGCAATTGCTGCTTGGAAGTCCATTGATTCTAAATCTTTATTGGTTTTTTTTGGAGGCCACAAAAAGTAGTCAAATTCACCACATTTTAAAAAACGATTGATAAACTGAAACAGAAGCTAGTGCCACCTTTGGATAATGCAAGAAAACATTGAAGCGAATGTCACCTCTCACCTGCCCTTGTCTAAAGACCTGCCGTCTCACAAGGGGCAGCTGTGGTGGCTTTGAATCCTGGAGCACAAACATTCTGCCCTATCTTTGCTTCTTCTGCAGTTAAGCAGAGCTGTCATGTATAGATCTTACAACCATTTGGTTTAACGATAATTTGTAAAGAAATGGCTGCAGTTCAAATTAACATGACTTAACTCTATAAAATGTGTTGATCATTGTGTTTATTCCTAGACACACACGGCATGTCAATGAGGCAGACTTCATAAAAATCTGGCACTGGGCTTAAAGAAAAAAACACTATAAACATATTTATTCATCAATTTTTCTTGGATTTCATTTTTTTTTTTACAGCTTGATTGAACTTTCTTCCAAACTCAAGGATATAAGTTGACTTGGTTGGAGATAGAGAACGGATTCAAATCCAGATTTTCAAGCTCCCTGCTCCACCCCTGCCAAATATAGCTACTTCTCTATAAAATTAGCTTTCCACAAAAACAAAGTGACACAGGAAGTAACTGATATAGTTGCAAAATACTAAATAGAAAAAAATAAGTGGGGAAGAACAAAGCTAGTGAGCCCAAACCCAATTTTAAACATCAAATTGAACTGTATGGGGCATATGAATGAGTAGTGGTTTTGTTTTTCAATAATGAGAAAACATTAAGGAAAACATCCTTTTAGAGATAGCTGTTAGCTTTTATCAGGCTGTGGATTTCACTGTTCTAGATCACAAGTGCATGCCAGCTATTGTGAATGGTTTTTTCAATGTCAGCAAGCTTTCTCTTTGCCCCAAACAATACAGGATATGATTAAAACAGGATTATTCTAAATTGATTTCACTATATATAATGTTAGAACATTGTTAAAATAAAGGCTCTGAAAATTTACTCTCTCAGCATAGCTTTATTAGATAGGTGGATGAATGGATAGGCAGGTAAGCAGTAGGTGGGCAGGTAGATGATTAGGAAGATAGACAGACGGTAGGTAGATGAAATCGGTGGGAATATAGCTTCCTAAAGTCTTGCCTATGGCACCATCTCCTAAAATCTACCAATTCGATCCAGAATAAGGACAGTACAAGGGATGGCAGTTCTTAGCCCTCTGCTTGCCCTCTTTCTTCATCTTTCCCTTTGGCCCATGGCATCAGATGGTGCTCAAGTTTTCTTCTACACCTTTGCTACTTTCTTTCTTCCTTTATTTAGCATGCTCTTTCTTAAAAAATTTAAAATATGTGAATAACTGTCTCTTGTTCTTCTGTTACATATTCTCCGTGGCATTCTTCTACTATTACTCTCTGTTTTAGAAACTTAGTGCAATAATGTTTAAGGAAATTATTAAAACTCTCAACTCTCCAAGTGCCACAGTGCCCAGGCCGCTCCTGGCAGGAAGTAGCAGCCAGGCCTGGGGAACTCTGCAGCTGCACTGGGGATGAGTCAACAGCCCTCATTTTCAGGGGTGGTGAGGGCAGAGCGAAGCACCCTGTCTGCAAGAGAGAGTTTGCTTCTGTTCAGTCTGTGAAACCAAGAAGCAG